>OX451212.1:1126266-1293766 GCA_949628255.1 Macrophya alboannulata | reverse complement strand
AGTACCAAGAATGAAAGACAGAAATAAAAAAAAAAAAAAGAAAGAAAGAAAGAAAGAACTACGTCCGTCCGGTGGTACACGTACCTTTACGAAACCAGCTCAGCTCACAGTCAGCTCGGTTCAGTTCGCCGCAAGGAGCCGGGGCTATGTACGCGAATTGTCTCTCTTCTCTCATTTTTCTTCTCTTTCTCTCTTTTGGTTTCTCTTTCTCAATTTTCTCTCCTTATCTGTCGTTCTCAATTCCCTCAACAGCGGTTATTATACACATATACCTATATGCATTGGTATGTATGTACATTTATACGGGTGCCATTTTCTTTTCGCGAGAAATCGATAGTGCTTTAATTTTGACAAAAAAATTAAAAAAAATTAAAAGAAAAAGTAATGATAATAATTTCCTTCCCTCTTCTCCTCGGCTATTCGAGATTCTTCTTCCAATTATTCTCCTTCTTCTTTTCATTCTCCTTCAGCGCACTCGGCGAAATAATGATACAAAAATTCAAGTTAATATATAATATGCATCGCATGAACATTTCATGCCAAATAAATAATAATAATGATAATTCAAGATCAATATTTGGCATGATATTGTCGACCGAATTATATTCAAGGAGATACGATAATATACATATAAATTCGCATATAGGTATATCATATTATAATATTATATAATTTTATATATAAATTTTTTTTCGACCTTTTCTTTATCTTATATAATTCTCATTCATTCGATTACAGGTATATGTACATCGTTTTCCTAAAATCAAGAAGAAACAAAAAATATATTTTTCTTTTTTCAAACTACAAAACTCTGCAACCTCGTAATCATCTCTTGACTCTTATAACAATTTAACTAAGTAGTATCCATATATATCTGTATAGTATACGTATATATAAATATTATATAGTCCGAGGTCTGCGACGAGGAGGATGAGATTGGGAAGTAAAAGAATTAAGAACCGAATAACCGAAGGCCGTTGTAGGCTAGTCAGCCAGCCAGACAAAGAGAGGTAAAGAGAGGCAGGCAGGCAGGCAGGCAGGCAGGCAGGAGACGCAGGTCAAGTCGGTATAGACCCTCTGCTCCGAAGGGGCTACCAAAGGTCTTGTTTGTACTCCGCTACTACCCATGGGGGGGAATTTTCTGGGTGATTCGAATTTCGGAGGATACGTACAGTAGGTATATACGAGTATGTATACTGTTATAGAGACACACAAACAATAATACGTGCCTCTCTCTTTGTTTCTCTTTTTGTCTCGATAGGGAGAAGAATAATAAATAAATATATATACCCAAGTAATAAAATAATAAATATATATATTGGGGCCAATTTTATTCTTGATTCTCGGTTCTCGGGTTTTTTGATTTTCCCGAATCATTGAAGCATGCCTATAGGTATATACGCATACATATAGTATGAGGCGCTGAACATTTCATACGTCATATTGACTTTGTGATTTGATATTTATTTTGCCCAAATATCAAGGGAACGAAGAAAAATGTGAAAAACCAATAAAGAGTATACATATACCGTATAGAGTATAAAAAGAAAGAACGAAATAAATAATAAATTATGTAATTTCATTTTGGTTTTTTATTTTTCTAATTTTTTTGAGAAGAGGGCAGGGATGGGGGGCAATATTAACAATATTTCTAAAATTATACAGTGAGGAGAATAAAATTTATTATACCAGTGTACATAGGTACATACATACCAAATATATCCAAAAGTAGCAATGTCTTGAAACTCCTTAAACAAATATGTACAATTATAAATATACATATAGGTATGTATATACATACTGATAAACTGTACGTAACATTATACGTACCTATCGCTTATAGAAATATATAGAAACTATCTCTTGTCTTCTCATACATACAGATACTGTATGTATATAGACCCGTTCTGAAATAAACGTACAACTATAGTATATATAAATATAGACGTATATATATCTATAATGATATATAAAAGATTTCTCAAAGCTGACTATATACAAATAATGTGCATCTATTAACCCATACAAAATTTTGAGGGTTAGGGAGGTGACGATTTTTTTCCACGCAGCAGTATTCTAGTAGACTAATTTCTGAGAATTTCAAATTTTTAGGCCCATAATTAATCCTGCAATAAAATAATAACTGGAAAGACCGCGAAACCTCGTGTATTTTAAATGGAAAAGTTCATCCTCGATGTTCAAGGGTTAAACGTTGAAATAAAATTCTGAAAAAATTACACGATTAGTTTTTATTTATTTGGAATTGATTTGGGGGGCGGCCCGGAGATTTTTAATTTCAACGACCACCTTGAGGTATATATGTACTGCATACTCGAGAATGACTGTGACTGATTTCACTGTGCCTGATCTTCTCTCTTTCTCTCTTTCTTAGCCTTTTTATATCTGTCATTCTTTCTTTTTTTTCATACATATATCTACATACGAGTAGATGCATGTATTACATACATACATACATAAATCTATACATATATATATATACGTATAAAGATACGACCAGGTCAAGACTTTTGTGTCACGTGGTCTGCATAAGACGATAGCCTATTATTCCGTCGTAAGAAATTCATCGTTGTATTGTACATACGTATACAGTCAGTTAGTTTTATAATTCGTTAAAATATATATGTTCTATGTATATGTACATATAGTTATTATTTTTTGTTTACGTACAATTCTCACGCGGTTTTTTGAGCAAATTTTATGGAATATATAAAAAGGAGCAAAAATATGAAAAAAAGAAATCGAAAAGAGATGAAAAAAAAAGGAAAATTTTTTTTGAAACTTGAGTAAGTCTTAATCCCGTTATAATATATATATTATTGAACCCCGCGTTAACTAAGCTCTCCTTGGCTTTATCAAATTTCCTCGCGTTCTCAGCAAGAGTCCTACCCAGTTTAATATTTTATCGCCTTTGCAAAGAGCTTGAGCTACACCGAACCGACTAGATTCGATTATAGAATATTCTCCTCGAGATCCCGAGGGGTGGTGGTTTCAGGGAATCTGGGAAACCTGGAGGGGTAGAGGTTCAGCGACAACGTGGAGGAGGAGAAATGGTCTGCGGGTATATACCTATATAATACATATAACATAACACATATACAGGTACTACCTGGAGAGGTTATATACCTAACCGTGTATACACGTATATAGGGGTAGGTAGAAAATTATTCGACGGGGGAATCGACACACGTACATACATACATACATACATACATGGATATATATATATTCCGTGTGTATATATGTATAGCGGAAAAGCGGAGCTGACGCCCTCCTATACGTCATCCATTTATATATATATATATATACGTGTATACAGGGATCCATGCAGAATCCATGTAATACATAGATATATATATATATCGATCGATCGGTGCGATATTAATTGACCGTTCGGATTTTTTTTTTCAATATATATAAATATATAAATATATGTATACGTACGTACTTACTCGCGGTATTTGATTATTTATTCATCTATATGTATATATATACTTATTTATCGATTTATTTAATTATTTATTTACTTATTCACTTATAGCTATGTATACATATATATAGATATACCTACATATATGTATATATGTTTAAAAATCTATTTATTAATAAAGTTTTCGCGATTTGTAAACTCATTGCGGTTTTTTGCCTTGTGGTATGTATGTACGTACGTATGTACATACAAGTTATAAATATACATATATACCTATATACATATTATACATTATACAGTGGTATAACAGTATAGCAGCTGTTTATATAATTTACATTTCGCGTTGATATTTCATGTACTATATCGCAGAGCCCATATTATATTCTTCGGGACAATTTACTCGGTTCGATTTCCTATAGCTATGACACCTTTCATTTCGGACATTTAGCTATGGGACATCCCCTGTTATAACCGTAAAAAAATAAAATTGGGAAGGTGAACGCGAATGAACATTTCTTCGTCTTATCTCCTTCTTTCTTCTACATACGCTCGATAAAATAAGGGTTACCCATTTCGAGGGTCGAACGTTAAGCTAGAGAAAAAAAGAAAAAATAATAAAAATATAAAAATATCTTTCGTTCAATATCGAAAAAAAAAAAAAAAACATTTTCCGTCTCCGTGAGGAAAATTTCGTCGGACATTTTTTACTTTTTTTTTTTTTTTTTTTCGTTTTGGTTTGGTTTTCGTGCGGTAAAATAAACCACCGAAAATTCGTCACGAGAGCAAAAAAAAAAAAAAAAAGAAAGAGTAAATTCTTCAAATTCTTATATTATATATAGGTTTAGGTATATATGTATGTATAGGTATATATATACCTACGTTGGATGTATGGATCGTCATCTCCTCGTGAGAATATTTTCCCATAGCTGCTCCAGAGAGCGTGAGTGAATGCCAAACTACATATAGATAGATATATACCCCTGTGCCCTATACCCCATACCTTATACCTATAACCCGGAGTTTGGAATAGCCCGGAGGGACGCGGTGATTAACGGTTTCGAATGATAAAGGGTTTAATTTCGGAACTGGTAATAACGGGGGTCTCGTCTTTTTCGGGAGGGGGTTTATGGGAGTCGAAATTCTTTTTCTCGAGATAATAAAGACGGAGAAAAAATTTCTTTTTCTTTGCCTCTACAACTTGCTTTCTTCTTTTTTTTTTTCGTTTTCATATACCTATATGCGCTTCTATGTATACGTACCAAATTATATAAATATACACATCATCCTATACTCGTATATGTATACATATACATATATACATAAATATATGTATATCCGTTGGGATGTTTGACGCTTGTCACGATTCGCACAACCGTGATAATGATGATGATGATGATGATCAACTGCGCTGCATAACTGCTCTATCTTTCTCTCTCTCTTTTATTCTCTACTGCATTTTTTTTTTTTTTTTTTCTTTTTTGGATTTTCCCATTACATGTACGAAAAACCCAAAACCAAAACCACGTGATGGTATATTCCGAGTGTTCTTCTTCTGTTATTTTTTTATTTAAATTATGTGTTCTTTATTTATCGCGTTCGAAACCTGTCTCTGAGACTCGAAGCGTTTGTTCAATTTTATTTATTTATTTTTCTTTTCGATCATTATATGTATACATGTCATATATACCTATATAGGTAAACCTATATGCATAATACGTTTATATATTTGTTCAGGTTTTATGCGGTGAAAAAAAAAAGAAAAAAAAAAAAGCTCAGACTAATTTTTTTTTTTCTTTTTTATATAATATATAAGTTGAAGGTCTCGAAAATTTCGTATCTCAATTTCACGCATCTTGCGGAACAAGGTATATATACATAGATATTGTGGATAGATATAAACCAGCTTCGTCTGCAGCTACTAAAATCCGCTCTACATATTATACATATATGTATACAATATTACATTATTTACCCAAAAAAAATCGCGTTTTTTTTATTTCATTTTGATTTCGATTTTTTTTTCTCCACCTCATTTCTTCGAAGCACGGGAGGGTGACTTAATGCTTTCATATAAAAAAAAAGCGAACACGTTTTGTGCAAGCGCACCCGTGTCCTATTGTGATTTTGTACCCTTGTATGTAAAGTTAAGTCGCGTTCTTATATACATACATGCCTACCTACTGCTGCTTGCTGATCACGCTGCTTGCTGATCACGCTGCTTGCTGATCACGCTGCTTGCTGATCACGCTGCTTGCTGGTGCCAGTGCTTTTACAGGGTGAAGTAGTGTAAGGGTAGGAAAGAGAGAGAGAGAAAAAGAAGAAGAAGAAGAAGAAGGAAAAATAAGGTACCTACGGAAGAATGGGAGGTTGAAAAGGTGGCTCGGAACGTTGGCGTAAACATTTCCCTAATGGCCGGCTGAACGAACTTTAAGAATCGCTCGTCGGGAACTTTTTTCTTCTTCTTCTTCTTCTTCTTCCTCTTTCACTTCTACTTCTACTTCTTTATTCAAACTTCGAAACTCCAGACTTTCTATCTCGGCTTTTTCCATCTCTGTGCTGCAGTGTGCCTCCTTCAACATTTTCTTACCTACTCTTCACGATTTATTTGTTATTCGTACTCTGGACAGTTTGCTGTATTGAAAATTCTCTCAATTATAGTTCTGTTTTTTTTTTTTCTTATGACGAATACTGCGGTAAAATTTTTTCACTCTTCTTTTTGATACCCTCTTTTGTCTCGTATATTTGAATGGCAAGAAAAATGAAAAATTGACTTTTCTGAACACGATGAGGAGAGGAATATACATTTTTATTAAATTTCTGTCATTTTTGATCTACATATTTTTGAAAATTTAATTAGTATGACTGGCAGATGTACATTTGCGACCTTGATCCCGTTTTTACCGTGAATCCAGGTGTTTTTACTCTTACTTTCAATTTCACTTTTCATTTTACTTGAAACTTGTCATTCTTATTATCCCTTTGCTATATGTATAATATACATGTTCCGAAGTTCGTATACATCCATAATTTACAACAGGGTCTAATAAGTTCCGTACTACCTGCCTCCCAGCCTGCCTCCCTGCATCGTGCATACCAAATGCCAATTAGACAGGCTTCGAAGATTTTACCCTCGATTTTGTAGACTGACCAAAGGATTTTCCCTGCCTAACTATATAAGAGGATTACAAACCGGCCACCTCAAAGCTGAGAGCTGTATAGCTTTTAGGAAAATTCGATAATATCTGGATTGTATATTATTTATGTATACATAGATCCAGGGTTTTTCGTCACAGAAAGAACAAATAAGAAGAGAAACTAATAGTTGGTTTCGTTCCTTTTGAAGGACTCTTGTTCTCTGTCAAGAAAAAAGGAAATAAAGATTACGTTTTTATTTTCGAACCTTCGTCGTCTCCCTTCGTGATTTTGATTTTTTATTAGTCAGCGAATGTCTCATTTTTTTCTCGATTTTTTTTTTCTTTGTTCCGAGTCTTGAAACGTGAGGATAAATGTACGCCTCGTTATAGTACTACTTGTGTACTTGAACACAGATATTTGTTAGTCGATTTAAAGAAAGAAAAAAGAAGAAAAAAAAAACACAAGGTGGGGAAATTAGTACGATTTGTTCTCGACCGCCGTTTTCATTTAAACTAGTTTCCTGTGTGTCGCATTCCTTAGCGCCCGGGGTTATACACAAAACGACGTCGGACACGCGACGAATGCAAACATGGCCGGGGGCATATCCCCCATCGCCGTCAAACCGTCAAACCGTCAAGACGCTGATGAAGTATACTTAAATATAATATGACACAAAAAAAAGAAGTAAAAAAGAAAAAGAAGGAAACAAAAAGAGAAAAAAATGGGCTGAAATGCTAACGTTTTTTTTTTTTTTTTGATTTTTATATTTTACTGATTTTGCCTTGTCTAATTACTCAAAAATTTGACACAAAAAAAAAAAAGAAACGATGAAGTGAAAAAGTTTTTTTTTTTTTGTTATTTTGGGACGCAGGCCGAAAATTTTGAATTTTTATATACAATTAGCTTGAAATATTCTCATCGCATCTCATTCCCTCCGCTTTTTGTTTTTTTTTTTTTTATTAATTTTTTATCGTATTTTAGACGTATCTTTTGTCCTCGTGGTAAAATCGTGTATAACTATGTGCGTATATAAAATATCTAGGTATACATACGTATGTACATACGTATGTGTACATAGGTATAATATCTTCTATGTGCATCACGATCAGGATGATATATACGATCGTGCTTTGCTTACCGTATACATATATACATCTTCGCTGTCCCTATTTGTCTGTCTCCTCCTCCCTTCCTTCCTTCCTTACTTACTTTTTCAATATCTCGCTATAAATAAATCAACGTACAAATTCGATTTTTACGAAGCACGTACATGTATGTATATCGTATATACGTATAATGAATAAGCCTGCAAAAATTAATAACGACTTCGAATGATTGAATGAAAGAAATTTGACATCGGGTGAAATTTGAACAATTTTCTTGTTTCTGTAAAGAAACGTATATATATAGGTATATATCGTATATATATATATATAAATTATTTTTTTCCCGTTCTTACGGTGCGGATGAGTATTAAATACCCGGAGAGTATATAGCTCGCGATTTCTATATAACTGTGCATTATGTAATAATATAGGATATACATCAAAGGTTTACGTAATCGTTAAAAGGGCTTTAACTTATACCATTATAGGTGTGTGTGTGTGTGTGTGTGTGTATACGTATATAATATATACACGTATGTATACACCTGTATGTATTGAGGAAGAAATATACGGTAAACTGTAAAGCCTCTCTCCTCATCCTCTTTTCTTCCTCTTTCCTCCACCACCTTTGAGAACGTCGTATATATATACCTATAGGTATGTAATTCTGTCAAACGTGACGGGGGACGTACGCGAAGCGCGCAAGCGCTTTTTCAATTTAATCAGGATAAAACCCCGCTTTTCTTTTATAACACCTATATATATATATATATATATATTTGTACATATACGTATCTACCACATTATACATATGTATATGATATCCAGGTATTTAAAAATAAATAAATGAATAAAAGACCGTACATATACTTATGCCGCGTTTTTTTTTTTCCAAAATTTGCGAAGATGAATAAAAAATGAAAAATTAGAACCAAAAGTAAAGAGACTCACGTTATACGTATACATAGGTATAGTATATATGTATATATGCGTATATATACTTCTCGGTTAATTAAATTGACGTTTGGATCAGACTGCAGCAGTGAAAACGCGTGCGAGTGTATACTATAGCTGCAGCTGCTCGGTTTATATTTTACGTGTGTAGAAATCCTGTTTCTCAAAAAAACGCTTCTTACTGTATAACGAAAAATTTGTCTTATCCCCTCCCTGTTCGAGAATTCATAAATGTTAAAACTTTGACCAAGTATTCCGATATTATATTGGGATTTAATTAACAGACAGATGAGAGAGAGAGAGAGAGAGAGAGTAAGAGAGATTTATTCTATGAAGGTGTTAAGTTAGATGGAATTAAGGCGAACAACAATAGTAAGAGGATCAAACTCCAAGTTTATTATACACCTACCTTATTATACCTACGTGTAATAAATTCTTGGAGACTACAGACGCGATGAGAGTGAGAAATAGCTGGGTGAATATATGGCTGCTTTTTCGTCACAGATCATAGAATTCAACTATAATGTTACTAATAAATTCGCAAACAGAATTTTAAGATGGTCTACTCGTCATTTTTTTTTTTCAACTCCTTCTTCCTCTTCTTCTTCTGATTTGGAATATTAATTTTTTTTTCTTCCTGTTCATTCGCTGTCCCAGAGAAAGGAGACAAATGGAAATTGATTTTTTATTTCCCAAATAGCAAAATCGGAGGAAAATTCTGACTCGTATGAATCATGAAAAATCAAAAAAATAAGAAAAAAAAAAAAATTGCAACATTCTGCACGTGGAAGTTGATTGAATTTTCTATTATTATTATTATTATTATTATTATTATTATCATTATCATTATTATTCAGCGATGCACGTTGCCTGTGCGCGGTTGCATATCCGGCCCGGCTCGGCCCGGCCCCACGCGTGTGTGAGACTGCAGCGGCAGTGGCAATAGCGACAGATGGTTAGTTAACTATAACTATAAAAGCTAGTATAAGCTATAGGTATATAGTAAGCAGCTACTGGATTGACGGTTGTGGTAGTAGTGCCGCTGCTGCTGCTGCTGCTGCTGCTGCTGCTGCTGCTGCTGCTTTCCTCAAGGACACTAATGAAACTAATTGGGTGTAATGACACAATAATTTACCGCTCGTCGCCTACAGAGTTATATAGTTTAATAAACTGCACTAATTTATGTATCTACTGTCTCGGGACAAAGACTAGCTCTCTCTCTCTTTCCCTCTTTCTCTCTCTCTCCCTCTCTCCCTCTCTCAGTCGCAGCATCATCACGGATGTATATATTCTTTTTAATTTCAATTTTTGTTTGTTTTTTGTGTGTTTTTTTTCTGCAAGCGAAAGTTCTCGCTTCAAGAAACGTAACGAAAAATTTACAATATTTTCGGATTAAAAAAAGAAGAAGAAAACCTAAAATCAAAAAAAATATATTCCGTCACATCGAATGAAAATTATCATCAGATATTCGCATTATCCAATTTTTTGGTTTTTTCTCTCTCTTTGGGTTTTATCTTGTTTTATCTTGAAAAAAAACAACAACAACAAAAATGGATACAGTTCGATGTAGGTAATCGGTGAAAATTCTCTTCTCTTCTCACGGGCTTAGGACCGTAGGGCCGTAGGAAAGATCTCATATCACTTTAGGTCCGATCCCCTCTGTCCCTGTGATCCCTGTCGACTCTATCCCTCGCCGAAGCACAAAGGAGGAATATACAGCACATATATAGCATAGCGGCCATTCTATTCTATTTTTTATTCCTTTTTTTTTTTTTTTTGTTCTTTTCAACCATAGCAAATTACTTCCAATTAAGCCCACAGCGCTTTTATACCAACTGGCTACTCAACTACTTATACTATACGTACCAACGTGTACGTAACGTAACGTACCATACATCCGAGCTTTAAACTGGGTACATACATATATCTGTGTTTGTACATGTCCCAAAGTTACACATGTATGTGTGTATATATATATATATATATATAAACGTATATCTACACTCTACATGTACATATAAATAGATAGATACATATATATGTATATAGATACAGTTTAAATTATTTAGCCACCGTTGGCTATACGGGAATGATGGAGATGATTGGCCGGAAGTGACGTCAGGACACGCATCGCGCGGTTCTACTTCTCTCGCTGTTGGCTGTTGGCTGCAGGTCACATAAACACTTATACGTATATACATAACTTTGCGATGTACAAAACAAAAAAATAAAAAAAGAATTATATATATATATATACCTACCGCGAGAAAACAGAAGAAAAAAAATACAATTTTGGATTTGTTTCTGTCGTTTTTTTTTCAATTATACAAAAATATCGTCAGCCTCCTATCAGGCAAAATCGGCCCATATCTGAAAAAAAATTTGCACCCAAAAAAAAAACACGTCAAAACTTTTATGGGGGGGGGAAAAATTGATGATAATCTGGGTGGGACGTGGTTTGGCATGTTCTTAGGGTATATATTCTATATAAAGTATATTATCCAGATTCCGTAGACTATGTATATAATTTATATCGTTTCGTCGCGTCTCGTTTCGTCGCGTCTCGTCTCGTCTCGTCTCGTCTCGTCTCGTACGTGTGGGTGGGTTGGTAATGGTTCGGGTGTTGTTTGGCGAGCGCGGAGAAGAGAGAAGAGAGGAGGAGGAGGAGGAGGAGGAAAGGGTCTTTGTGGACCGGAGAATATTTTGGCCAAGTGCCAAAAAAACCCTCTTCAGCTCTCTACTCCATTCCAGATTCTCTGCACCAGGCAACCAGTCCGCAATAACCAGAGTCCCCTGGATGCCTGCCTGCCTGCCTGCTGCTCCTCCGGCTCTATTTCACCCTCGACAGACGTGCGGGAGCAGAGGCAAGAGGCATGAGGCATGAGGCATGAGGCATGTTATGTGTACCACCCCGTCTCTCAGACTTTTATCCCATCGGTGGTATACTATTCCGCTGAGAAATTTCATCGCGAAATTTCCTCCTTTTTCACCGTCTTCTCCTTTTCCAATTTTCTTCGATATTTTTTTTCTCTCTCTCTCTTCTTCTTTTGGCTCTTTTGTATCTTGAAAAAGAAATTTCGAGAATCTGAAAAATTCCTCGAAAAAAAAAAATTCCTCAGCGACGAGATATTATACCTTAAGGTTTCTAAAATCGTCATCTTTGATTCGTAAATCACCACGGAAATCGAAATTTATTGATACAATGATACCCGGGGTTTTGGTATCTAAGTGGCTCTATAAAAGCCAGGGCATGCCGGACGATCCCATTCATCGTTGATTTGTCGGTTAATTTGCTTTAGCTAGCAACAGAATGTCTTTGAAAAAAAAATTCTTTCATTTTTTTTTTTCGCATGCGAATAAACGCCACTTTTTTCCATTTTTCTATCTACACATGTATACATACTTTATATCCACGATATATAGCGAATATAGGTATATAATATTGTTGTACATGGTCGTTAGTCGTCAGTCGTCAGTCGTCAACCCTCGTCCCCTTTTCCACCTTTTTCTCCTTTTCATTTTTATTTTCATATTTTTTCTTCTACTTTTTTCTTTCCCTCGGGGTCTCCGCTGGTTTTTCCTCCCTCATTGCCGCTAGCACCGCGACGCGACACGACCCGTCAGTCCTTTCCTTTCCCTTCCCAACTCGACCTCCAACCCGAAACCCTCCGGTGGTTTATAGCTGTCTCCAAAAGCAGAGAAGACAAGAATAAGAAGAAGAAGCGAAGTATACGTATAGGCATACGGTCGAAGGGGGGGCACAGCTTGAATAGACAGTATGAATAGAGGCTGCTGGTAGATTTTTACCTGCTTCGCAGGGAGGCAGGCCAGGGCAGGGCAGGGCAGGGCAGGGCAGGGCAAGGCAAGGCAACAGGGCAGTCATCAACTAGGTATAGGTATAGGTATGCCGGAAACTCCAAGCGTGCATAACAATGGCAAGAGAGAAAATGAGAGAGAATGGAGAGAAAGAGAGAGAGAGAGAAAGAACTGACGCATTCGAACCTCATATTCAGTGATTCTCATTTTTTTTAAACCTTTTTTGCTTGTAGATATTCATTTTCTTCAGTATCAAATATGGCGTCGTGTACGACGTGCTGTAAGAATATTAAAAAAACAAAAAAAAACAAAAAAAAAAACGAAGGAGGAGAAAGGGAGAGAAATCTCTCTCCTGGATAATTTCATATTCTAAATCTGAATCCTTACAGACCGCGAACGAAAGATATATTTACCGTTATTTAACACATTACTTCCCGTCATCAGATCTGTACTGATCCTATTATACCAGCGTTCAATTCTTATCAATCCATATACCTACCTATATACATATATACACGCCTATACATATATATATATATAATAATATAGAGGGGCTTGTAATTCAGAGTTTTGTTGATCGGCCGGTTTATTATACTTTCCTCTTGACCTCGTTTATATTAATGATGAACAAACCATGTATACGTAACGTTAACGTTCATACATACGTACTTATATATACATACACGTATATTTATATGTCTATATATATATACGAACTGAACTGAACTGAACTGACATGAGCTGAACTAATTCAACCGAAACCTTCCATCGCAGATACGTTGCATTTATGTTATATACAGTGCTCCAGACAAGCGGGAATAATGGACCATTCATTGAAATAATTAGGCATAAGAATAGTACGAATAATTGATGAAAATATACCAGTGATTTTATATGTATGTATATATGAGGTGTTTTCCACCCCGTTTCGAACGGTCAAAAATTTTACCGATCCCAAAAAAAAAAAAATCATAATTTTGTCTCGTTACGCAAATATATCGAAAGAATTTGTGTGAATTTTTTCAGAATTTTTGGATCGCGTTTTTTTAGTCTTTTTTCAAATTCCAACTTTTTTTTTTCTATACGAGAAAATTTGTAAGACAAAAGAAGTTACAGTTTCGAATCAAGTTTCTGAAAAAATTTCTATTTTGGAAATTTCTCGAATCCCAAAAATACCAAATTTTTCTCAAAAATACAACAAAATATTTTTTTTCAGCCACTATGTCACTTTTGATTTGCTTCAAAAATTTACAGAAAATCCTCTCAAGTGTTTACAGGAACCGTATATTTTTTTTAAGATGGTTGGCTCAATCGTTCGAAAGCTATGCTTTATTAATTCTTTTTTTTTTTTTTTCGAAAAAAAAAAAATATATATAGGCTTTGACGTATATTATGTACGGATTCGTAGATATTCTTTCAGTTCTCTTACTATAAAAGTTCACGATTATCAGGCTGTATAAATAATCCGCATCGATTATCCACCGAGACAATCTATACGCCCGGTATATACATACTTCCGGTCCAACGACGCGACGTCGGGTTTGAGTATGATGTGTGTATGTATAATATATATATAAATGTACATCGTACATGTATGTATTGTACGTGCCTACCGGAAGTTCCAAACACGGTAGGTAGGTAGATATACATACACGATATGTATATACTAACATTATACAGACGTGGGTACATGTATAGGTAGGAAAGTTAACAGCCGATTGATGTTTCGGAGGGGTTGAAGAAATACTGAACACACTGTCAAATCTGCTCCCGTTATACATACATATACATGAGATTTTATTTACATCTACTATATGATAGATGTACGTATTTAGGGTGGGCCAAATAAATTCGACTATCTTATTTTTCGAAAGACCCTTTCAAAAACTTATTCTTTATGATCAAATAACAAGCCCTAAAAGATCTGGAGCTCTTAGTTTTAATATTCAGACTTCGCTCATCGCGATTTTTTATTACCCATTGAAATAACGTGGGAAATCTTGCCTGTGGAACAGTTCGATTTTTATATCTCAAGCACTAATCTACTTAAAAAGATTCTGCATAGCTACTTTCGTTCAAAATTGAACGCTCTACAAAAAAGGTCTCTTGGTCTTTTTCGATGGATCTAACCGTTTTCAAGTTAGTCGTGGTTAATTAACGTCAATAAGCTGCAATCGCCAATTTGGAAACGGTTGGATTTATCGAAAAAGACCAAGAGACCTTTTTTGTAGAGCGTTCAATTTCGAACAAAAGTAGCTATGCAGAATCTTTCCGAGTCGATTGGTACTTGAGATATAAAAATCGAAGCGTGCCACAAGAGCGTTTCTCATGCTATTTAAATGGGAAATAGGAAATCGCGATGAGCGACTTGTGAATATATGTTTTTTTTTTTTTACAACATCTGCGATCGAACTGCTGCTGCCCCATACCGTACCTGTATCATCTCGCGATATAGGGTGAAAATATTTCCGAGCACGTTTTCCTCCACGCAAACTTTCCTCGTTAAATAGAGAGAAGAAAATAACAGAAGAAAAAAAAAAGGGGGAAAAAAAAAACTTAGTTGACGTGACTTTTTCCCCCCAACAATCTCGAAATTTTTTATCATTTTCTTTTATTTTTACTTTTTGTTCCACCTCCGAGCTTTCTGTTTTTTTTTTTTTTTTTCTTCTTTTTTCTTTTCGATTTTCGCTTTGTTACATCTTTTTGATCAATCAGCACGAGACAGTTTTCTTTTCCTCTTTCTTTTTCCATTTTCTTTCTATTTTTCTTTGTTTTCTATCTCGTTGATCGGCTCCGAATTTCGTATAGAGCTGCAGTACAAAGCTTGAAAAATATTTCGGGAAAATTGGTCGTTGATACGACTATTTATTTATTTATTTATTTATTTATACCTTTTTTTTCATACGCGTTCAGAAACGCGTTTGTACCGCGTGTCAGGTCCGTAATCTTAATGGCAATAATGAAAATGTTAACCCCTTATACCTTATTATACTCATGCGCAATCTTGATGCAGATCTGGATATGTATTTACAATTTACATAAAAAAAAAAATCCAGAACAAGGGAAATATAAGGGGCGACAAGAAATAAATCACTTTCTCTCTATATCTCTATATAATCTATGCATCTATCTATATCTCATACTTTCAAGGGTTAATAAATAAATAAATGAATAAAGAAGTGATCAAAGTGAATGAGATAAAAAATGTCTAAAAATCGAATAAATTCGCGAATTCGTAAGACCGCAAATTATTATTATTCTTATTGATATTACTTTTTTTTCAATAATCTATATAAAAAAAGAAAATTTCTTTCGAACTCGTATCAATTCAATATATACCATATATTATATATGTAATACTTGGAAAGCTCAAAATCGATATTGTGCAGCAGCAGCAGCAGCAGCAGCAGCAGCAGCAGCAGCACAATTATCTTGAAAAGTTTCGTTTCTATATCCTGGTGCGGTTATATCTTTCAATTTTCTCCGCTGTTTCCGGCGCTCGGGCATAAGGTATTGACAGTTTTCAATTTCCCCCTTGCAGCACAGCATATCCTCCTCCTTTTCTTCTTCTTCTTCTTCTTCTTCTTCTTCTTCTTCTGCTTCTCCTTCTTCTCCAAAGCGCCATTACTAACTTCTATAGCTGCAATGTGTAGGTGTACGTACATACATCGATAAAGATAGATACGTCTCGGTTCTTCTCGTTTTTTTTTTTTTTATTTATTTTTTTTTCATTCCCTTTTTTCCTCATTTCTTCCTCTCATTCTCATACACAGTTTTTCTTATATATAATAAACGATCGCTGGCTCTTGAGATAACTTTGACATACAGATGAAAAAAATAATTAAATAAAATAAAGTAAAATATTACATGAATAATAATAATAATAATAATAATAATAATATCTGTAGACTGTATGTATATAGAAATAATGAAAGAAAAAAGAAGAAAGTAACAAGTTTTCCTTAGAATCTCTCATTATAATAATTTCCAATTATTTCCCGGGCTTTTTGTCCAGCCCTGAATATCCGATATAGTACTTTCGATCGGAAGAAGAAAAGATGAAGAAGAAGAAGAAGAAGAAGAAAAAAAAAAAAAAAGAAATAGAGGTACCATCCGTAATTATCGTTATCCATTAATTTGAATCTCGACTTCCTCATTTATATTATACATATCTACACCGTATGTACATCGTATGTATATGATCAACGCTAGTCGACAACGTCACTGCATCAGCATGGGCATGGCAAGCGTGGGTGTTAACGTCGGTGTAGGTAACACTCAACTAAAATAAAGTTAGGATAGGCTGAGTAGATTTTTATATATCATATATTTATACATACATATATAATAATCTCGCGAAAACCAGAGGCACGTAAGGAATAAAAGAAAACTCCCTTTTTTTTCTCGAAAAACTTGTCGATCGAAATTCTCTTCGGGGTTGAAAGAGATGAAACAAAAAACAAAATAAAAACAGAATTTTATACAGAAATAAAAATCTGATTAGCTCAATCCTTTAGCTTTTTTTATTCTCGTTTTTAGAGAATTTTCAAAAAAAAAAAAAAATTTGTCGTTGAAACTGTTTTTTTTTATTATTTTTTCTGTATTTACGATTTTTTTCTATCTATCTTCTTTTTTTCGAATTGATTTCGTATTATATATAAATGTTAGATCGAAGATGTGTCTATACCATGTACACGTGCACGGTATATATATAGTATACTCGTATATAAGGCGAAGTCATGTCTATCCGCCGTCCCGATCGTCCGACCGTAAGTATAAGTATAGTACATACAGTTCTTCTTTCTCCCATCTCCGGGTATAACCTCCTCTCTTATATACCCTATACACCTATATACATTTTCTCCTCGAGGTTGAAAACGTACCGTACCTACACCGTGTGTATCGATTTAACGTTTATTCTTAGCTGCTGCTGCTGCTGCTGCTGCTGCAGCATTAGAGAGCTAGGGTAGGTAGGTATATAAAACCATGCCAAACCATGCCAATTCGAATCGACGAAAATAAAGATCGAATACAACGAACCATTGCACCTATAACCCAATACCTCCACCGGATCAATTCATGAATGATCTTTCAATGCACCGATTTATTGATTCAAAACCTGTGTATCTATGTATCTAAAAAAGTATATAGGTACATGCTATAAGAAAAATTCAACGTGATAAGATAATTGATTATACAATAGAACCAATTAGCTTGGAAACGGGAATAGATTTAGGGTATATATATTATACATGTATGTATGTATATATATATATATCTATGTATAGGTATGTACAGGCTCTAAATTTAAACACCTGGAATTCTATACCACCTTTATATACGATCTGATGAATAATTAGGAACTCGAAGGAAAATAAGAAGAATGAAGAAAAAAAAAAAAAAAAGAAAAATTGTAACGGATTTGGATACGACGAACGGAAATTACGTCGAATACAATGACCTTTCGTATTATAGGTACCTATAATCTATCCTATAACCTATACCTTCATACAACTCGATGTTAAACCCCGTTTTAACACTCGCTTTTGACACAGTATATACGATGGACATAAAATATTCACTACTCGTAACCCGGAGTCGAGTCGAGTCGAGTCGAGTCGAGTGGGGCTCTTCTCTTTGCTCTCCTCTTCCTTATCCTCGTCGTCTACTTGGCGTAATGCGGTCCGCGGATCGTTGCGAACGGAATAATATCCCTCCGAGGACAAGTATTAATGGACGGACGTATGTGTGTCTCGGTGTGTGCGTGCGCAAATTTCGTATACAGTCAGTTCGAAAATATCGCGTCTGCTAAAAAATTAACGAAGGGACGAAAATACCTCCGGTTATTATTATTGTTATTATTATTTTAAGCAAATTTTTGGGGAATTTTTTTGGAAACTGTATTTCGTGTCTATATTGTTGCGGAGAATGAAAAGAAGGAGACGAAGAATGTGGAGATTGGAGATTTTCTCGTGAATACACACAGACGCACGCCATTAACTTGTCTAGCTTGACTAGCTTATAGACGAACGAATAAGAAGAAGAAGAAGAAGAAGAAGAAGAAGAAGAAGAAGAAGAAGAAGAAGAAGAAGAAGAAGAAGCTGAGCGACGTATACGAATACGAATATATAGGAATACGCGCGTTCCTCACGGTTCTGGAAATAGAAATTAAGGCGTTAGCCCCGGCGTGCTTTGAATGTTTTGTGAGTCAGACCCGATGAGCAGTTAGCATTAGTTTAGTTAGCTTATACGTTAGCCAAAAGCTAATCCAAAGCTAAATCCTAAGCTAAGCTAAAGCTCCGCTTCGTCTTCTACTTCTTCTTCTTCTTCGTATACGTAACTAACTTATAACTATAATCAACCAACTGTCCACAGAACCAATCCTCCAGCTGTAACCCCTTTGCGATTAAATATTCGAATCCAAACTGAATTCTAATACGTTCGTTCGTTCGTTCGTTCGTTCGTTCGTTCGTTCGTTGAGTTTCGGGGTTGGATTTTAGGTCGGGGTGTCTTTAGACCGACGTATATAGCAGGGGGATAGAACAGAGATAATATGGTCTAGATACGGTGGTCTGAGCTAGCTAGGCCTTAGCCCCTAGACTCAGAGCATGTCGCTAATCGTTTCGTGCCGCACGCAAAACGATTCTCTGTTATAACATTATAAAAGTATATATGTATACTATACATGATTTACGGGGGGAAATCGGTAATCCGTGATTTCGATAATACCTAATAATAATAATAACGATGAGGATGATGACAGTAACGGTTGAATTCGTGCCACGTGTATGTACTCGTATGTCTGAAGATTCTGGGTCTATTTTTTTCTTCTTTTTCTCATTCTAAATTATTAGACACGTGGAAGAAACGGTGGGGAAGAAGAAAAATACGAAGGAGCCTCGCAGTCTGGCGAATCTCGTAAATCTTGATCTTCCTCTTGACTGACTATATATTATTATAGATATTCGATGTTATTGCTTATACCTATAAGAATGAATGAGCTGGGTTTCACTCGCGATTATAATAATTTTCTTTCGTTTATTTTGTTACTGTTTTTCAAAAAAAAAAAAAATTATTTTCCGGTTTTTAGATGACTCAAACTCGTTCAAACCCTTTTCTAATCTTCTTTATCTTTGAATTCATAAAAAAAGGGGGTTGAAAATGAAGAAAAATCAAAAAAAAAAAAAAATTTTGTATCTTTGTATTTGAAATTAAATTTGATTTTTCTGTGTGTTTTCCGATGTTTCAGCACATGGTGCAGACAGGCATGGCTGCGCCTTACGGTGGGGGTGTATTTCCCCCGTCTGTAAACGGCGTGGGTGGTGTTGTCGGTGCGGCAGGTGGTGCCGGGGAGGTTAAACCACCACCCCCAGTAACAGTAAAAGAAGATTCGAGCGGAGCTCAACAACAACCACCACCCGGGGCGCCACAGGGTGCACCACCCTCGGGGGCACCACATCCAGCCGCACCTGGGGCACCGACAGTTACGAGTTTCAGCCCACCTCCACCGCCGAACGGTGTGGACCAGCAGGCGATGGTAAGAATCGAAAAGAAAGAAATATCAAAAAACAAAATTTTGTAACAAATTAAAAAATGACGAACGAACATATTTTTGGAAAAGAAAAAGTACAACAAACATCCGAAAAGTTTAACCTTCCGTAGTCACTTCAATTTCAAATGGCTGTTGTAAAAAAAGTATCCGTTCGATTTTTTTCAAAAAATTATGGAACATACTTTGAACATTGTAGAATATTTGGCAATAGTCAATTTTGAAAAAATCAAATATTAACATGTCCGAAAAAAATCGCGAAGATGTGAATGTGCAAAAAATGTACTTTTTCAGTAAAATATTCATAACTTTTTCGTTTTTCAATTGTTTTTCGAAAAATTTTAGGCAGATACTCACGAGATATGGTTCTTGAATAGAAAAAATATCTCAATAGCGGGGGTTTCAAAAAAGACATCTATTCCATCCAAATACAGATATTTAGCCCCCAAGTTGAAGCTGGGTCAATTTGACCCACGGTGACTACTACGGAGGGTTAAATAAATGACAAATAATTTGTGTCTTATGGAATTTTTTTTTCTTTCGGTTTTCTTTTTGACTTAAAATTTTTTTTTATCCTGCTTTCTCTTATCGCGTTTTTCAAATGAAACTAGGTTATGCGGTTCGTCGTCGTTGAGTTTTGTTTCAGCGGGTATAACAATGATAATAATAACAATAATAATAATAATTGGGCAGTATAAAGAAAATTTACGATACTTTAATCATTTTCTACCTCAATTTCTGACACTTAAATTCTGTAATGCCTAACCACCCCTGCTGCCTGGTTTTAGTGCGAACGATTTACTTTCGTGTACTTTTTTCTTTTTTTATTATCCCCCGGGTTACTTCGACTTACTGACTTACTAACTTACTTATACCCGCGAATACACGTTTCTACAAAATTTTTTGCACCAAAAATTTTTGCAACGATTCAAAGAATTTTTTTTTTTTTTTTTTTTTTTTTTCGCAACGTATATCTGTACGAGATTTTTTTTCTTCTTCTTCTATGAGATTTTTCGTATCTGTTATAGTAATACAGTTTCTGAAATTGAAGTTAAAATTTCTCTCCCAAAATTTTTTGGGGGACGATGACGATATTTAATCGAAATCGGTTGAACAGAACATCGCAGTTAATTAAATATACATGCAGTATTGTGTTTATGTATGTGTACCCTAAAACTCTTGAGCTCGGCAGAACTTTAGCAAGGTCCAAAGTGACCCCGGTGCCTCATCTGTTAGTAGAGAATACGATAGGTAGGCAAGTCCTGCCTTTACACCTAAACCCACCGATATATATATACGAGTATATCCTATACATATATATCGTTTATCTCAAACTCAAGAGTCAAGGAAATTAATTCCGGACCGAGAAACTCCGTGAATTCCTAATTTCTACGAAATAGTAGTAGTAGTAGTAGAATTAGGGTGGCCCATCTTGCATTAAATTAACGCCAAGAAATTAATTCGATCGTAATTACGCGATGCTATGTAATAATACATACATAAAGTTGAAAATTGAGAATATCAAAATTGGGAACTCGAACCAGACCAGAGAAATAATAATCAATAATTTATTCCAATATTCGTTTTTTTTTTTTTTTTTTTTTTTTTTTTTTTTTTTTTTTTTTTTCGAGAAAACAAAATCGCGGACAAATTTCGGATAATCTATGTTACTCGTTCTGTATAACGTTATTGCGCCGGGCCAAGGGTACTATTGCAATAATTTCTGGGGCTAGAGGAGCTACTATACACTCGAACCTCCATAAATTATTTCCCCTCGTGTCCTCCTCTCCAGCTTCCCTTGTCTTCCTGTTCTCGACGTACTATATCCACGTCGTCGCACCACCTTGGTGTTCAGGGATGAGACGCGAATCAGCATTCAGACTATCTGCTTTGTATTCGACATATCCGTTGTTCCACCGTCTTTAAGCACGGTCCGAAAATGGCCCGAGGGGATCCGTACGGAGGGGGGCAGTTGGGATTGATCGAGTGAATTAAACCCGGGAACAGGGACGACCGGGCATCGGATAGATGGATAGATGGTGGGATCGCGGAGGGGAAAAGGGGGTTCCGTACGGTTTGACAAACTGACTTATCTACCTCGTTTAGATCAGAATAAATTCGCGTTCTCTTCGCTCTCATGGCAGCGGGGACGTTGAATTAAATCATTGCAATTCTCACCGAAAATGGCTAAAATGTTGATCAGGGTTTCAAAAATTATTTTTTTCGGTCTTCGAGCATCCGAGAAAACAAAAAAAAAAAAAAAAAAAAAAAAAACAGACTGTAAGATATTTTTTGTCTCCGTTTTTGTGCATTTTTTTCTCTTCCAAAATTCTTATAAAAAAAGAAAAAATTCCTCCCCACCCCAAAAAAAAAAAAAAAATCAAAAGTCGAAAACGTATTCTTTTTTTTTGTTTCTCTATTTTTTGTTCTTTTCTTTTTCTTCCGATCATAGTCGGAGGTGTTTCAGGCCGCGGTTGCTGCGGCAGCGGCAGCAGCAGTTGCCGGCGGTGGAGCCCAGCCACAAGCACCATCTTCGGGTGGTGGCGAAGGTAATCAAGACGGTAGCGTAGACACAGGAAGTTTGGTACCAGTCACATCGGGAGCTACGACACCGGCCACAGTTACGCCCGGTGCTGACCTCAAAGGACAACCAAAACGACTACACGTTAGCAACATACCATTCAGATTCAGAGATCCCGATCTAAGGGCGATGTTTGGGGTAAGAATCAACATTTTTCTTTTTTTTTTTTCTTGATATTTGGTCCAATTGTCATCAATTTCAATATTTTTTTTCTTTCTTTTAAATTCTATCCATCTCTCTCTCTCTCTGTTTTTTTTTTTCCAAGAAAACTTGTTTCTTTACAATTTTTATCTATCTCTTTATTCAAATTTTGTCTGTCAATCGATCATTTTATATACCCTAATCGAAATTAAACAATTTCGATTAATTGTCGTTCGTTATGATCTGTTTCAGCAATTTGGTCCCATCCTAGACGTAGAGATAATCTTCAACGAGCGTGGAAGCAAGGTAAGATATAAAACTGAACCCATCTCTGCTGCTGATTATCAATAAGTCATTACTAACAAAAAAAAAATCAAAAAAAAAAAAAACGTAAAAACACAGAAAACACAAAAAAAAAAAAAAAAAAATTTCAATCACCTGTTTACTCAAAAATCGTTTATAGTGCGGTATGTGAACAGAGGCTCTCCTCATTCATTGTCGGATTATCAATTGTTGAAAATTTATATAAACGATAAAAATAAGAAAAAAAAAAAAGAAACGAAAAAAAGAAAAGAGCAAGAATTGGAATTGAAATTGGAATGGATAAGAATGAGAAGAGCCCTCATACGCGCTTTATTATATCGTGTAGTAGTCCCAGACTGAGCCAGTCGCGATTTATTTTGCACACCCTGCACCATACACACCCACACACACGGTAATACTTTTATAAATATGTAAAACTCGCTTTTGCTTTTACTATGTAATAAAAAAAAAAAAAAAGATCCAACGGGTTGCAGCACTTTTTCGCAATTTAAAAAGAAAAAGAATAAAAAATGAATGTTCATTTTGCAATTTTTTTTTTTTTTTTTTTTATATATCGGTATATCTAACTTCATTTTTTTCCGAAAAAAAAAAAAAAAAAAAAAAAAAAAAAAAAAAAAAAAAAAAAACTGCTGCTGCTCCGTTTCTGCTTTCTCGTAATTATTTTTTCTATTTTTTTTCTACTCACTTTGCTATATATTATATATATATATAGTATTGTATATGTATATTATCACCGCTGTTGTAAATCCGGGTTTTTAGATCGGCTGGTTATCAGATTCGCCATTAATTTTCTACTTCTTTTTGGTTATTTGGGGTTTTTTTCCTTATTGTTATTTTTTTTTTAAATATTTTTCTTCTTTCTTCTTGCACTTGCATATACTATATATAATACGCATATTAAACTGGCGAAGCTCTGGGACGCAACACCGTGCATAGATGATTTTTTTTTCCTATTTTTTTTTTTTTTTTTCTTTTATTGCAAAACTAAGAAAAAAAAAACAAAAAACGACAATTTTCTTTCAGGATCACGGCAACGACGGTCTCTTACTTAGTTTTTTTTTTTTTTTTTTTCATTTCTTGATAGGTACACGTACCTTCGTACATACAATTATCACTTTTGTTATATATCTCATTGATCACAGTTTCGTTTCACACCTTTACACATCGTGTAAATGTATATATATATATGTACAGGTATATGTATTATACAGATTTGTATACAGTACATAGTATCCAACGTTTCAAATTACTTATATACATAGAAACGAATGAAAAATTAAAGAAAGAACAACGATTATTATTATTATTATATATAGTATTCGGTTAGGTATACATATTATACAGACCTATATCTATAATCGTGTTAAACGACAAGATCGTGGGTGCAACCAAGCCTATACAGATCGAGGGGGGGGGTCTTTTGTTTTATTTTCAAATCTTTAATCTCGATCTTGCGATCTTAATTTCCTTAAATTTGGATAAAGTGTAATAAAAACCTCGGTAAAACTTTCGGGGACGTAGTAGTAGAGGCACAAGTATAAGTGTAAGTAGATATATAGGTATATTAATTTCTCGGACTATTATCCAATCGTAAACTTTATACAGGGTGTCCCAGAAGTAAATTTCGAAAATGAAAGGTGTCATGGAGGAGGTCGAACCGAGTAAATTGCCCCGAAGAACATGGGGTCTGCGAAGTCGCGTTCGCGAGATATCACAAGTTAAAAAAAAAAGTATCGCTTTGCGCCGAGAGCGCGCGCCGCGCGGCGCAAAGCGATACTTTTTTTTTTAACTTGTGATATCTCGCGAACGCGACTTCGCAGACCCCATGTTCTTCGGGGCAATTTACTCGGTTCGACCTCCTCTATGACACCTTTCATTTTCGACATTTAGTTCTGGGACACCCTGTACAGACGTACAGTATATAGGCTATGTAATAACATGGAAACGTGAACACTTACCTCTAGATTCGATATATGTAAATATCTAATCCGATTCAATACGGTCACGGTATACATATATCAACCTCTCTCGGACACTCGGCATCCGGTGGGTCTGCATATTCAGCTTACGTTAGATCCACGTATATACGTACGGTCGTACCATGCCAGATCTATACTCTGTAACGTTCGTTGGTTAACTAAGTGCACTTTGGCTAGTCAAGGTTTCTCGAAATTCAAACTCAGCCTGCAGGAGGCTCTCTCTTAACAGATTGCAATAATATATAAGTCGGATTCAAATTATTTGCTCTTGACTTTTCTAGTACATACCCTACGATTATTATTATATATAAAATTTTTGAGAAAATTTTATATATATTAACGAATTTTTTTTTTTTTGATTTTGTTTTGCACGCAAATTTACGAGCAGCGATTCATTTTATACTTCGTCGGATATTGTACTGTACATGAATGTATACATATATAAATGTTGTACATATACCTATACGTATATACGCCCTGATTACGAATTTATTTAATATATATAATATATATATATATATTTTTTTTTTCGTTAAATATATACTCGTTAAAATTAAAATTTGATATTTTTTCAAATGAGAGACAGAGTAAAGAGAAGAAGACACGTTACACGTAGAGACGTGTCGTTGCCGTTGATGTTTTAATTATTAACAAGGTCTTATATATACATAAGTAAATAATTTATTTATATATATATATATATATATATAGTAAACGAGCGTGACCAGATTAAGCAATTATATAATTCATTCGATATATATATATGTGTACATATACATGTACATATATAATATATATTAACAGGTGATCATGTAACTAATAAATAGATAATATTTTTCTTACACATAAATATCATATATATAAATGTAACATTTAATTACTGTCATCAATTGCATTAAGTTTCTCTAATTAGACGCTATCTTGTCACGCTATGTACATAACTATATATATATATATATATATATATATATATATATATATATATATATATATATATATATATATATATATATATATATATATATATATATATATATATATATATATATATATATATATATATATATATATATATATATATATATATATATATATATATATATATATATATATATATATATATATATATATATATATATATATATATATATATATATATATATTATACATATATATATATATTATACATATATATATTATCAACGTAATATACAATACAACATACATACATATATATACACATAACATACTACAGTATGTACGTATATATATACGTATGTGTAGATATATATGTATATTATATTGATGTATATATGTATAAACTTGAAAAAAAAAAAAAAATTGAAAAAAAAAAAAATATCCAAATAACCTTTCTCCAAGCTACCATCGTCATAATAATATTTCACATTACCTATTACCCTATACATATATGCTTTTGCAAAATGTGGTTTGAAAAAAAAAAAAAAATAATAATAATAATTATTTAATAGGTAGATGCTTAGAACACCGAACCTATTTATCTATATACTCACTCTCATTTTGTAAAAGCAGTATGCTTTAAACGTATATCTATATGTATATATATACTCATATATATATTTATACTATATATATATACATATGTATACATAGTATAAATATACATAGATATATGTATATGTACACTTGAATAATGACTGAAAGCTTCGTCAATGTAAATGGAATGTGGCATCCTTTAAAGTCAAAAGCATTTTGTGATCGTATTAACGTATGTCTCAAAACTGATCGATTTGAAGAAAAAAAAAAGCAAAGGGGGAGAAGAAACAAAAAACAAAAATCGGAAGAAATTTATCGAAAATTGCGAAAAAAAAAAGAAAAAGAAAAAATTTGTAAGACCAGAGTAAAATGAAAAATAACTGGATATACATATATGTATATTTATTACCATCGAGGTAGTAGTAAATAAATAAATAATTAATTAATTAACTAATTGTATATAATATACATACGTACGTCAGGTTTGAGATATACGGATATATACACGATGAATATATACATATTATATTGTATAACCAATGGTATAATATATATACTATAAATATTATTGTAGTTGTTTAGTCATGCTGTTGCATTTTTCTATATATATATACATATAGCTAGCCTTCTGCATTTTAGTTGCCATTGGTTATAAACGTGATTATTTAAAAAAAAAAAACCAAAAAAAAGAAAAAAAAAAAACGAAAGAAAATAAGGAACGATCTTCATTTATAAATATATACATAATATACATATGTGCAGTATATAGAGTATATCCAGATGCATTTACGTACATACATACGTTTATCTATCTATGTATACCTATATACGTATGTTGTATTTTATATATATAAAAAAGAAAAAAACAGTAACAAACGAAAAAAAAAAAAAAAAAAAAAATTTCAATCCTTGTTAGCTCTGCCTCGGAAGTGATGCTGTCCATTTGTAATTTGATGAAACTTTTTCACTGATCATCACCAAATGTGCTGTCTGTTAGATCCTAACCAATTTATATACCTGAACCGAATCTATATTTATCCTCTTAACATTTCCAAAATCCAGTATACATTTTTCTTATACCCTTGATAAATTCCGATCTGGATTCAAAAAAACAAAAAAAAAAAAAAAAGAGAGGCAAACAGAATTCCTCTCACATCGAGTTACACGAAAGAACGAAAGAAAGGAAAAAATCTCTTAAAAAAAAAAATACGAGAAATAATGAAATTCTTCAGAAATTTCAAGGCATTATTATATTTCTTCATCTTTTATTTTTTTATTCGATTATCTTTCAAACCGTCGATACGTCGTGAAAATATTTCGATATAGAAAATTTTAGGTGGCAATAAAATCGGGCTTTTACGTTATAACGCGATTTTCTTGCTTTTTTGTTCAATTCTCCGGACACTTTTATCAGTTTTTTTTTTTTCCTATTGAATTTTTATCGCCATCGACGGCATCGAACATTATTATTCCGTCAAAATATTTGCGATTCGCGATATATACGATTTGTTAATTATGGATATTGCTAATATTTGAAGATAGATTAATAACCGACCATTGATCACTGGCCACCGGTGACTGACCACCGACTGTCCGCGTTAAACTCAAAATTTTCATATCGCCAGCTCATACTTTTAACTCGACGATTTATTCGAACTCGTGTGACTATGGTTATATGGGCCTGGGTCGAAATTAAACCACCCTTTTGCGCTCGAGTCAGTTGATTAATGTAAGAGGAAAGTTCTAGGGTCCCGGTATACCATACCCACCCTTTATATTTACGAGGTGTGTGATTACAACCCTTAACTCTTCCTTTTTTTTTTTTTTTTTTTTTTTTTTTTTTTTTTTTTTTTTTCACGAGCCTTGCAACGATTTTTATCTTTAGAAACCCATTTTTTTATTAGTTTTTTTGCTTATATACATATACCAGATGTTACGTAATTTTGGGAAATTTATGTAAATTCAACGTGACTGTTCTTTTTTTTTTTTTTTTTTTTGGATTGTTTGTTTGATTGTTTGTTTTTTATTATTATTATTATTAATTTTTGTTTTTTGAGAAAGAAACAAAAATATATATATATGAGCCTTGAAATTTCTGCGGTAATTCATGTTTTATATATAAATTCAAATTTTGAATTTGAAATCCCAGAAATTTGATACAGTTATCCCATTATTTCCATCTCGTATCCCTCTTCCTATCTACAAATCCAACGCAAACATGCACCTGTAGGCACACACGATAGTATATTATATATATAATCACAACACAACCATTCACATCTATAAAATATATACATATACACACATGCTATGTATTAGAGGGTTTTTAATTTTTTTTTTTCTGAAAAAAAAAAGGAAAAAGAAAAAATCAAAAGATAGAACAGTACCCTATACCTTAATCAGATGTATGTGTGTATCTGCATATATGTATACGTATTAAATACACTCTTTAATATTCGATCTTGTATTGTTTTGTGCGCTTCTATATCGCTGTTTGCAGCTTTGGTCACTATATACTATACACATACTCCGATCATCCTTAATCGAAATATAGTATACATATATTTGTATAAATCGTTATACCATCATAGATGCATAACATGCACTTTCCTTGAATCCTCAAAAAAAAAAAAAAAATAAACCCTCAACACACATACGCACACACACACACACACACACACACACACACACACGTGTTAAAATTTGTAATTTGTTTCAATTTTTTCCCCACCGTGAATTCTTCCTTTATCGAGATTCAAAAAATCGAAGAAAAAAAAAATCAAAAACAGAAAACAACTCTCCTTCGTATATAACATAGTATAAATATAATAATAATTATAATCATAATAATAATGATTATTATGATAATGGTGCAGTAGTAGTAAAATAATGAATCACGTATAATTTTCCTCTTTTTAAACTCAATTGTAAAGGAAATGCAAATGAAACACACATAACGTGAATTGTATCCGAGGTATATAGGTATACGCGTGTAACTATCGCGGTGCCCCGATCTTTCGACAAGGAAATGAAATATACCTACCTATAACCGTTTGACATGCAAATTTTTTTATTTTATTTTTTTTTCCTCTTTTTCTTTCTTTCTTTTTTGTTCCTGTAATATACTTACATTACATTTTATTGAATTTGGAGAACTAAAACCGAAAAAAAGGAAGAAAAAAAAAATCGGACACACGCATATCAAACTTTTTTTTTCGAATATTTCTTTTTTTTTTTTTTTTTTGAGCTTCCACCCCGAAATCCTCGCTCCTATGTATACACATACTTCATGCATATTTTATTTATCTTGGTATATAATATGTACATGTGCATATATACATATATACTATATTATATACACAACGAAATGATAAATAAATAAATAATTAATCGATATAGTTATCATCATGATTATTTTATTTTTTTTTTCTTATTCAATTATTGTTAGGATTCAAAATTTTAGCGTCAAATCGATCAATCGATTTTTGTCTATCAACATTTTTCATCGATATTGACATACGATAAAAAAATAAACGAAAGAACAAACCCTGTAAATAAATGACGAATTATAGTATACATATATCTATAATTTTAGGCACACGCACACGCACACGCACACGCACTTGTTGGAAAAAAATAAAATAGACTAATAATATTAAAAAAAAAAAAAAAAAGAAAAAAAAAAAAAACGAAAACTATATACCATAGCTTTTTGACTTTTCTCTCCCGACTTAATTAAATGTACATCTCCTACTACTACTACTGATACTACTACTCTTGTAACTACTACTTATACTATCACTACTACTACTACTGCTATTATCATTATCATCATCATTGGTATAATTATTATTTTCATTATTATTATTATTATTATTATTATTGTTATTATTATAATAATATGTATACCGTGCTTCATACCAGACTGACAATGAATCTTGATTTTATCATTACCTTGAAAAAACAACGAAAAAAAAAATCAAACAAATATATAATTACATACATAAACTATACTCTTATATATATAGGTGTCTCATATATATCATTTATATCTATATATTATCATTGTTCGGTGTTTTAGTTATGAATTTCGGATGCACGAAAATCGTTTTTCTGCATCTCGCAACTATTATTATTATTATCATTATCATTATGATTATTATTATTATTATTATAGTTATTATTATTTATTATTAATTATCAACATTATTAACATACATATATATATAGTATATAAAATCGCTGAAGCTGCAATCTAGTAGAAAATCGCATCGTAATTATTAATTATACACACCATTTTCAGTTTATATTAAAAAAAAAAAAAAAAAAAAAAAAAAAAAAAAAAAAAGCTTTGTATATAATATATTCGCTCGAATTCATTCTATTTTTTTTTTTTTCTCTAACTCTTTATCATTTTCTATCTTTCTTTTATTAATTTGTATTACGCAGGTTATGCAGAGGCTATAATAGTGAACGTTTTAGGACACACATGGTTCAGTCATATTCACCATTCAATGGAATCGGTCAATCGATGGCTTTAATTTTTTATTTTTCTATTTTATCTTTTACCTTCTCTTCGTATTATGGAATTTTTTCTTTTTTTTTTCTTTCAATCAATCTCACATAATTTATATGTATACTATAATAGTATATACCCGTCGAGGCAGAGCCAGTCAGTGTCACGCAATTGGAAAACCAACAAATAATATATCTTTTTTATTTTTTTTCTTTACTTTTTCGTCTCCCTCTCTCTTCCGTTTAATAAAAAATGTTAATTTCCATAAATAGGTGTTTATACATATATATAATATATACAGTAATAATCATAATCAATATCCTCGTTTAGGTTAGGTATAATTACGAAAAATCGGTAAAACATTTTCTCTGGTATTTTCATTGCATTTTTATTTTCAGTTTTTTTTTTTTTTCGAAAAGGGGCTCGGGTTATACTTGGTTTTTTTTTTCTCTTTCCATTCCATTTCTCGTTTCTCTTCTTTTCTTTCATTTTATTTTGTTTCATTTCATTTCATAGTTTTTCTTTTGTTTTTTTTTTTGTTTTTTTCCTTATTTTTTATTTTTCAGTTTTTTCTTTATATTTCTTCTTTTAACTAAGCCAGGTTTTCAAAGCTTGGCTTTCCTGGCACGAGGATATGTTATATAGGATTATAACTGTATTATATTTATGTATACACTCGACTCCACTCCATTCCACTTCACCTACCATACACGGAAATAAAATTCAAGAAAGTTCGCGTCGCGTGATTAGATCTTGATCTCTGGTACAAGAAAGCATAATTATTATGTATATCAGTTACCATTTACCTAACTGACGATGAGAGAACCAACCCCTTCCCATTGAGTATGGTTAAAAAATCATTCAGAATACCCCAGTTGATGCAGAAATGATTCAGATTAATAAAAATTGATTTTTTGTTTTTCTTGTTTCATATTTGCATTTTTTTCTCCATTTTCTTGCTTTGGAAAAGTTAATCCAGGAATAATTTCCTCGAGTCAGATCGTAGAGGAATTCTTTTTCTGTCTTTAATTTTTTGTTTTTAGTCATTTTTTAATGATCAAATTAAAAAACAGAAAATGACTGAGATATAATCGCAAAAACAAAAAGACAAATATTGTTGCCCAAAATTTGACTGTGTCTGCCTCGCGTATATGTATTGTTACGATTGATGACTTGGACGATTATGATTATATACAGGGCACATTGTTTTGTTGAAAGAAATAATTTTGTAGAAGAAAAAACCAAAAAAAAAAAAAAGTAAAAGGAAATAGGAAATAGGCAAAGGAACAAAACCTGACATTTTTTTTCTAGTTTTATGTGTAAAAATGAAGAAAACTGTTGAAAAAAAAAAACAAAAAAAAAAAAAAATGTTGCTGAAAAACTTCTTCGTTCGATTGCATCTCTGTGTAAAAATTGACTACGTCTATAATACGTCGAAATAAATTGATCTGATTTTACCGTGATTCAATAAAAAAAAATCTATAATCGAATTGTTTTACCTCGGCGTTGAAAATTAAGACCGTAAAAATTTGGTTAGGTATACCTACTCACCGTAAATCCGTCGAAATATTGAAATATACTAACGATAAGAAAAATAATAATAGTAATAATAATAATAATTTTCCTCGTATAGGAAGAAAAAAAGCTTCGAAATCTTTCGGAAATTCAAAATCGTTGTAATTTCATTCGCATAATTATAGTACATAGGTGTGATATGTAAAAAAAAAAACAAATTAATACAAACCAAAAAAAAAGCTATAGTGGAAATAAAAATTATCATAATCCTTAATCGCGTCACGTTTTTCCGCCACTATACATATATAGATATACTTCGATATATTATACAAATTTTCTTGTCGTTTTTTCTTTTTTTTTTTTTTTCATATATAATTACTCCGCGCAATCTGTATATAAATTTTTTTTTCTTCTCTTATATATCTATATACAGCATGCAATTTATTGAAGGTTCGCGGTAAACTCGCGAGCTTGCAACTGCAATTAGACTCCGACGGTGCTAGGCTAGGTATGTATGTACGTACATACGTACGTACCTAACTCGTATACATATGTGACCAGGGTATGGTATGGTATGGTACATACATACAGCGTGAAATACACTCGCGCGATAACCGCGGCGTGTTAAAATATATTTAAGTAAAATAAAGTCAAGTGAAGTAAAGGAAAATTTAATCCGCCACGGTATACATTATTATTATATATGTATATATATAATACATAATATATATACTTGACAATCAACGCCATTGTACTACCCGAACATGTACAGCGTGTCCCAGAACTAAATGTCCAAAGGGCAGGTTGAAATTAAAATATCGAGCTCGAATTTTGCAGGAATTTCTTTTTATTTATTTCGAATCGATTGAGATGGGTCGTAGAAAAGAAAAAAACGTAAATCCCCAAAATTAGGATCATCCTAATAATACACATTCGTATAGTGTAAAGGAAGTCGCGACATTCGCGGAGTAATTCGGGGGCGATTACTTTATAGGATTTCGCTTTACATATATATACCTATACCTATATATACATATACATAGATTCTAGATACACGTATGAGATAGATAAACGTTACAACCGCAGGTCACTTGACTTGACACCGCTTTGGGAAAGCTTATTTTTATCGCCACCTTTACGACCCGCTAATATATACATATTGTATATCCATATCCAATTGTCGGTTTTGTCGTGTAATGGAGATCGTAGGTTCGCGGTCGAGAATTTGGGGGGTCTTTAAGCCTCAATAGCGGATTTATTTTAGTGTAATACGACGTGTCGTACCTGTGTCTGGCGAAACACTGTGAAATCTTACAAGTTAACGGACAGGTCCGAGTGTATACCTAAAATAGGGTATATACATACGTATATGTATAGATATATATCGTACGAATAATTAGAAAAGGTTTTATCCCTGATTCAATCGAAAAAGAAAAAGAAAACGAGAAAAGAAAAATTCTTTAAAAAATCGTTTCGATATTTATCCGGGATTCGCGGTTCGAGGAACAACAAATTCATTTATTCAGAAGTCCGGGATGATTGGGGGATGATGACGATGATGAGGGGGGATGAGGGGAGAAATATAAGGAGGATGAGATAAATTAAAATTGTGCGAGTGCTTTTAACGGTAATAGGATTACCCACTCGAAACTTGAGCATTGCAAAAACGAAACGCGAGGGGAATTCGATAATAATTGAGTTTTCATACTCTTGGCAAAGTACAGAGATAGAGATAGAGAGAGGTAGAGAGAAAATCAACTGACAAATAATATTATATTTTATTGGTGTGTGTATATATATATATATATATATATATATATATATATATATATATATATATATATATATATATATATATATATATATATATATATATATATATATATATATATATATATATATATATATATATATATATATATATATATATATATATATATATATATATATATATATATATATATATATATATATATATATATATATATATATATATATATATATATATATATATATATATATATATATATATATATATATATATATATATATATATATATATATATATATATATATATATATAGTACGCGTATATTTATATTATGAATCTATATACCTATACCTGTATATCGATCTATGAAAATAATGATTCGATAAATCAATTTATACCGTTCCTAGGAAATTATGCAGTAGCCTCGATCGAATTTAATGGAGTAAAATAGGAAATGAAAAGATTATAAGAGAAACGTAGGTACCGTCTATATTGATTTGAGATGCAATCGAACGGGTTTAAATTACGATTATAGTTATAGGTTATTAGTTATAAGTTTATTTTACGATAAGAGTATAAGTATTTCTGTTTTTTCTTAAATTTTACGGTCGATTTTTGTCGACGAAACTTTCGAGTCGAGATGAAGGAGAAAAAAACAAAAAAAAAAAAAAAAACCAGTAGGAAAAAACTAATATATAATCAACACATCTATACATATATACACATATTTACATATTTACACGCACACGATCACAAGAAATAAATAAATAATCCAATAACAAATTCTTTCCAAGTGAAAAAAAAAAAAAAAAAAAATCGAAAAAGAAAAACTGAGATATTACAACATTTTGAAAACCGTCCGACCAAAGGAAGAGAAAAAAATCCCTAATTGATATAAAAATCAAACAGGATATTCGTTTTTATTTTTATTTTTATTTTTTCTAATATCTTATATCTCTTAATTTTGATTATCTTTTTTTTTCGTTTCTCTACAAAATTCGTGAACATCTTTCGACCTTTTCCTATATAACATATCTCCTATATTATATACCTTACACATAGTATAAATATTTACATATAATTATTCCCAGTCAAAATCCATATAGACTCTGAAAAACAAAAATTAAAAAAAAAACAAAACACAAAAATTGATAAAGACTCTCTGTATACACGTACCTCTTCACTCCCCCAACGCCTAAATGCCCGAAAATTCTCCTCCCCTCCTCCGCCCCCCCAAAAAAGCAGCAAATTTATCAATGAATATAATATATGACCATGATGACATGACATGATGATATGATTATGAGATGATTAATGTGACCATGACCATGATTTCTTACCATGATTTCATATTTACTTATTTGTTGCACGTTGTTTGGTGCGTCTCCGTAAGCAGTATGAGGCACGCCTCGCTGTTTTCCGACGATATTTTGGCCACATTCGGAAATTTGACTTTGCATCGAAAGAGAGAGAAAAAATAAAAAAAATAAAAATCGCGGCAGCCATCCTGTCGCAGTAGTGCGCGTTCGCAAGATGGCGCCGTGAATTGTTCTTGAAAATATTTAAAAAAAAAATGTAATTTCCTAGATTTTGTGCTGATACTTGAATCATTCGAGATAAAGAAAGAAAAAAAACAAGTTGATAATTCCGATGGAATGTGGGCAAGCGATTGATAAACGTCGGATATCAGCGGTGCGGGCGGCAATCTGTAAGTTGAGTTTAATGCATGTTGTTTTGTCTGTCCTTGCATGCAGGGATTCGGTTTTGTAACATTCGCAAATAGTGCAGACGCGGACCGGGCACGCGAGAGACTACACGGCACCGTGGTTGAGGGCAGAAAGATTGAGGTGTGCATGACTTCTTTATACTTATACCTTATTATACCTATTTAATTCATTAATTAATTTTAATTATTATACATTTTACTCGTTATATGTATACATATATACACATGGTATATACATTTATATATGTGTATGCACAAGTACACATATATACATACATACCCATTATACCTATATGTATACATGTATACAATATCATTTCTTTTTTTACTTACTTGCTATTATTATTATTATTATTATTATTATCATTATCATTATTATTAATATTATCATTACTTTTATTCTTACTTTCATTGATAATTATTATTACTTTTATTATTAATTATTATTATTATTATTATTATTATATACCTATATATGCATATGATGAAACTGCAGCTCGTCGATGTGCTCGACGGCGTTCTCCTGCAAGTCGGGGTAGAAAAAAAAAAAAAAAAAACACACATATAACAGATTTTTCTTTAAATTTTTCGAAATATTTGCTTTTATTTTTTCTTTTTCATTTATTTATTTATTTATTTGTTAATTTATTTTTATTTTTTTGTTGCTATTCTTTTACTTTCGACATTTTTTTGTTTTTTTCATTTTCGTTCTTTTTTTTTTTTTGGTTCTTTTTATTTCTCTGATTGATTGATTAATTAATTAATTAATTAATTAACAACGCCTTCGAGCACATCTTTTTTTGCTAAGCAACAAAATCGTTATTTAGACGTTTTATACATATACTGAAAAAAAAAAAAAAAAATTCACACGCGTACCTTATACGTATATACATATTCTCTACATATGTGTATGCCGGGTACGTCGATCGTATTAGTAAATTTAGACGTAAGCTGCATTGATGAGAAAAAATCAAAAAATCTAAAGAAGAGAAAAAAACAAAAAATCACAAAGAATGGTATTTATTTACTATATTGTAATCTATATATACATATATACGTGAAAAACGTTACGTGAATAATTCAGTTTCAAGTATTTTCAAAAATCGAGTCCTTGCAGAAAAAAAAAAAACAATATATATGAAACCAAATAAACGAAATGAAGAACTAAAAATTTTTGAAGAACAGAATATTATATACCGTCGATTGTGACAAATATTTAAAAAGAGAATCTCATTGATTTGTTTTTAATTCTTTTTTTTCTCATTCATTCAAATTATACATAGCTTGAATTTTCAAAAATTTGATTTTCTATATTATAAAAAGAGAAAAAAAAAAAAAAATATTGCCAAGGATGAAATAAAACGATACCGAAAATTCAACGTATACATGTATATAGTCTGGGGGACAATTTTTCCAATTCTTTCTTTTGGCGACAGCGTGGATAGGGGGAAAAATAAGAGGAAAATAAAAATATATATATAATCGAGTCAATAAGTATCGCAGAATTATTCAATAATTATAATTACAAAAATATATAGGTATATGCGCAGGTTCGGTTAATTGTTAATTAAGACTCGTTAAAGCAGCAGCAAAAGCGACAGCAGTAACAACATGAAACAGTTATATAGCAATAGGTTTTAATAATAGATTAGGTTGATATTTATATATATTATCGCGCTGCTTAAGTGAATATATACAAACATATAGGTATTATATAATATATATAATATATATATTACACACAGACAGCCTGCATTGTATTGTAACCCACTGATCTGTTTGCTGGGCCAAGTAAATCGCCAATTATGTGAATGCTCCTCCTTGTATCTATTGAATAATTTATTGCTGGCAGTACTTACAAAAATCCTTAGCATCGTTTAGCAGCCTATATAGTTTTTCACAAGCCATTATTTCTCCTCTGTCCTTGGAACACGGTCACTAAGCACCCAAAAACTGGTCTACGGTCCCGAACCCAAGTAACAAACAATAAAACATATAAAAAAAAAAGAGAAAAAAATAATTGTTTGAACTGTTCATACCTTTTTTTACTTTTTTACCCCGATCAATATTTTAAACAATTTATAATTGATGATCAAATTTTTATCCTTTCCCCATTAATTCGTTTCTTCCCTCACCTTCGTTAAAATTTTTAATTCCTGATAGAGAAAAAAAATGAAAAAAAAATTTATTCAGGCAGATCGGTATTCTTTAAAAAAAATCAAGACTAAGTTTCCCCGGCGAGATATTCGTCAGTCTAATAGTTTTCGAATTGGAGCCGGTTTAAGTCGACCAATCACATCGCTGCAGCGTATAGTAACGGTCTCTAGCGGCGAGTTTTTATTGGTTGAACTTTGAATAGCTCTAATTTAAAAACTATAAGACCGTGAATATTTTCGCTGGGATAAAATCTGTCGGTTTTTTGGAAAGGAATACGTTGCGGTTGTCATCAATGGCGGAAGATTTGTTTTTGTTTCAAATTTTTCGAACTTTTTAACATCTTTCCAATTCTCCCGGTCCACCCCGTTTTAATTATTGAATTTTGATCTTGGCGACGGGACGTGGCAGGCCAATGCAGCCTCACACTCGTGCACATGCTCATATTTTGATAACTATACTGTTGTGTAAATTGTTTATGATTAAAACCAACTTTAGTGCTACATTACACTATATATTATTATACCTGTGCTGTCATGTCTATTAGTATATAGTTCATATATTATATACTATTATTATACATATATAAATATATTTATATATATATTATAACTCGTGCTTTTATAAATTTTATAGGGCTACATAGGTATATCTATATAATTTTTTTTTGAATAATAGAAAATAGGTATAGGTGAATTTTTTTTTTTTTTTTCCATATATTTACCTAACTTAGGTCACGCTGTCGCAAATTTAGCTTCTTGCCTTGCCTTGCCTTGCCTATTTTTTTTTTCTTTCCTTTTTTATCTTTCTTTCGAGTTGTTCTATATGTAAAAATTTTAATCGAATCTGAATCAAAATATTTAAAAAAAAAATATATATATATATCAAAAAATTCATAGAGTAAGGGAGAAAAAAAATAGGCAAAGCGGTAAAATATTTAGTCAAGTGACGTAAAGTATTAGAAAAGGGGATAGAGACTGAGAGAGAGGGATCATAGACAGAGAGAAAGAGAGAGTGATTGAGAGTGAGAGAGAGAGAGAGAGAGAGTAATGTCGTTGGGGGAAACAAACAAAAAAATAAAAAAATTGACGTGACGTTCAAGGGATGAGAAAAAAAAAAAAAATAGACGACGGAGAGATTTGGTGGAAAATCTTTGTTCTCTACCTTATATATATTGTCTTATTGTCCCATATATAGAGAAAAATCGAAAACCAAACCCGAAACAAAAAAAAAAAAGACATTTACACTCCGCAAAGTGTGTGAGATACCGGTCGAGAGGGAGTGAGAAAGATAAATAATTAAATGAATAAATAAATAATCAAATAAATAACTATAAATTAAACACAGAGCGAGAGATAGAGAGAGAAAAAAAAATCTGTCAATCGATCAATAATCAATCGTTGAAAAACAGAGAGACAGAGAGAGACAGAGAGATTCGCTCGGTGGAATGAATCGCAGATATGAAAAATGAGAAAGAGAACAATAAAAAAAAAATTAATAAATGAATAAAATAAATATATAAAAAAAAACAAAAAAAAGAGAGACATATGTACACACAGACACTCAGACAGTGCGAACGGCTTCTCTCACGGTGTTAAAGATAAAAAAGGTAAGATCGCCGCAACCAAGCCCCCCCCCACCCCCGCTATACTCTCTCACAGAACACAGAATACAATTTCTGTGATAATTTAATGATATTATTAATAATATATTTATAGGTACATACATAAGGATTATTCTCATTTTCATTATTATTATTGTTATTATTATTATCATTATTATTATTATTATTAATGATATTATTATTATTATTATCGTTAGTATTTTACAGATACCTATATTATCTATGTATAAATATTTGATTTATTTTAGAAATTATATAGGCTATTATTATATACATATATAAATTTACGATTGTCTATATTATATTGTTAACATCTAAGAGAGTAGAAAGAAAAAAAAAAACCGACCGAGAAACGGAAAATGAAAAAACAACGTGTTGGTTATAAAATCATCAATCAATCAATCGATCAATTATTTCGAAAAAAAAAAAAAAAAAAAAAATTCAACGATGTATTACAAAGATCGAGATATTTTACAAAAAGTAAAGTGAAAAAAAAAAACGTGGCCAAACAAAGCGAGAAAAAAAATTAAAAAAATGAATAAATAAATTCAAAAAAAACCTCAGAAACTTGAGAGAATTTGCCGTTTAAAAATCAATCCAATAATTATATAGGTATGTATATATGTATATGAGATATCGCGAATGTGAGCTCGTATTATTATTATTTTTTTTTTTTTTTTCACCTCCTTTGTCGAGGTCAAAATTGGTGCTGAATTAAGAAAGTAAGAAGGAGAATGAAAAAAAACCCCGAAATCTTAGGTATAACTTTTGTTAGAGTGCAGGCCAAAATGCGAAAGTATCGTCATATTTTTTACTCTACCCCCCTTTTTTTTCTTATTTTTTATTTTATCTCCTACTTTTTCTTCTTCTTCTTCGTCACGTTTTCGCAGTACTCGTAACTCTCGGAGGGGGGTCAAATGTGTGCCTGCGACGCAGTCTCCGCGTTGGTTTAATAGTAGACGAGATTACGAAGAAGCTTAAATTCTCGGGGGAAAAAAACAGTGAGACTGCTCGGGTCCAGATGGGGGGAGGGGTACCGCGAGGAGGAAATTAAAGCTTCAGGAACTCTTCCCACCGGATATGACGCGCTCGTAAGAATGCCAAATAAAAAATAACCAAAAAAAAAGTGTCCCTTTTTCTCTTTTTTACTTCTCGGTTTGTTCTTCTCTTCTCTATTCGTCACCCTGTGCTACGTGTGCAAACGGTTATTATTATGTAAAATAACGCCTGGGGAAGGGGGATGTAAATTTTCGAGAAATATCATCTGCTAGAAGAAGAAAAAAAAAAGAAAAATTGATACAAAGCTCAAGAACAGTATTTTCTTTTTTTTTAATTATCGCTGTACTAATTATCACTACGATCTTTCATTTTTTTGATTTTTCTTACCCTCTAACCTCTCGACAGAATTGCTAACTTTTTGAAACGAGAATTTTTTGTATTCTTGTTCTTTCGGTTTAATCTTTCTCAACCCTTTTAACATTTTTTATTTGATTACTTATTTTTTGCAAATTTGACGATCCGATTTTGTTCAAATATTCGCGAATCGAGCTACTCAATTTTTAATTAGAAAACCGCTCTTATATGGATTTTATATATTATTCTGTTTGAAAAGCGGTTCATTTCCATCATCATGAGAAAAATCTACATGCATAGTAGGTATATAAATATATATAAACCTTATACGCGTTCAGAGGACCGTTTGACGGCTGACATGCGAACAATGCCTGTACTGTGTGTCCGATAAGCTTACTTTAGGCGTTTTATAAAAAAGCGTAGATTCTCTTCGGTTCTTTATCCAGTTTTTTTTTCTTTTTTCTTCATTTTTTTTTTTTGCCTCCTCTTTTTTTATTATTATTATTAAATCGTCTCTTCGATATTCATTCCAGCTTTCATTCTCTTTTTGCTGCCGCTGCTGTTGCCCCATCGTATCGCGATAGAAATATTTCGAGATATACAGAGAAAGGGAGAAAAACACGGAGTAATAATTGAACGAATGATAAATGGGATTTCTGATGAAGAGAACTCGCGTTGCATATACGTACATACTTTCCCTCGTTTTTTGTTGTCTAATTTTTTGCTTTTTGAAGTTTTTTTTGCTTTTTTTTTTGCTTTTCCAACTCTCATCGGATACTTCAAGCCTTCCGCCAACGTATCACGCGAACAAGAGTTAAAGGAGAAACGGGTTGCGTCATACGATGGTATACGTATGTACATACGTATGTATTTGTATGTATGTATCTATGTACTACCTACCTTTGACGATCGATAAACGGAAGAGCCCTCAAAAAGCTCTTCCCACATTTGTCGTTAGCGTTCGGGTTGTGTCACGTGGTGCCGCAGCAACAGCGACAACAGCAACAGCAGCAAGAAGATGAATAATAATTATCGGCTTAGATTTTGCTAATTTATAGCAACCTTGCCGATCCTTGCCTTGCCTTGATTTGCCTTAGCCTGGCTTGGCTCGGCTTGGCTTGGCTTAACTTCGCGGTTCCTCCTGACCGTTGCATATCATCTGCATAAATTTAAATTGCTAAACCCCTCCCTTTATATACCTCGCGAGGAGAGGAACACGTCCTGTCGGACATATAGGTATAGGTATACACATAATACCCCATTAAATACAAACGTTACTCGGTAATGTTGGTATCTCTATGCTTAGCCTGTAGATACGGTTGATTGACGATTCAAAGAAATACCTAATTATATGGATTTAAGATTTTTATACAATTTTTTTTCATCATATCGTGGGATTCTTCTCTCTCTCGTTTTTTTTTGAATTCTTGATTACAGCCCGATGTTTGTGAATCCAATTTTTGAAAATTTAACGCTTCTTTTTACTTTTGTCTTACAAATCTCTCTTATCTAAATCCTCGAATCCGTTATTTCTCAGTTTATTTCATTCGTACAAGATTTAACTTTACCAATTTTATTTAGCAAGTGCATGGTATCGATATGACGTATGATATAAAAATTTAGAAAAATTTCACACAGAAAGGAAGAAGAATTTTACATAATAATTATACGTTGAAAAAAATTGAAATTGAAAATTATTATCAAGCTGAATTTATAAGTTAGATTAATTTTAATTGTAATTTTAAGCGTGGATTTGCGGAATTTATTATATATATATATGTATACTAGCTGTATAATACGAGCACATAGAATATTAAAGTATATACATATCTATATACATATAGAAAATATTATAACGTTGGCGTATGTTTGATACATAAATCGTGGATGTTGTATGTGGGTATGTATGTAGTACATACCTAATCGAGTAGAAAATTAGAAAATCATGCAAATTACTCTCGAGGAAATTGTTTTGCCACGAAATGTGAGAAAAAAAAAAATAGTAAAATAATAAACGCGTGACGCGATATGAATTACAATGAGACAGAAAAACGACAAAACGAAACAACGAAAAAAATCAATCAAAGCACAGAAAAACAAAGATCAATGAAAAAAATGAAACAGCGTTATTGAAAACGCCAATAATTTTTTCATCGCCTTTCTCTCCGCGCAGGGAGAATCTAAGATCCTTGTTGAACGCAGTTTTTCTTATTTTTTCTTCCTCTTCTTTCTCAATTTTCAAAAAATTTCTCACTGTCGATCGAGATTCTTAAATAATTGAAAAAACAAATAAAAAAAAAAAAAAACACTACTACGGGAAATTCTAAAAATTTATTTCATTTAATTTTTTTTGCAGTTAATTCGAGAATCTAACGAACGGGTGAAATAATTGATTGTTGTAAATTGTTTCTGAGTATATATTATAAAAAAAAAAAACCCAAAAAAGTTACGGGAATTTTGTTACCTGGAAGTTAAACTGCATTCAACAAGATCTTGAGGGCGGTATTCTCCGACTCGAAGAGGACCTTAAGAACAGAAAATTGGAAGCTCGGGTAATCCGTTGGCAAAGCGAAATGAAGTGGGCCTAAAATAAAATAAAATAAAACGACAAAAAAAAAAAGAGGGGGAAATAACGATAACAGTGATAACGAGGAAGAAAAGGAGGAAATGGTGTTGAAAATTACTCTCGCGGGGTGACAATTTTGAGGATCTTATTCTATTTTATTTTATTTTATTTTTTTCGTTTTATTTTTTATTTCTTATTTATTCTCCTCTTTTTGGGAAGGGATTTCCCCGGATTTACACAAAACGATTCTTCGCTGAATCGGAGAGTGCCGCCTGATCTTCATGTGCGATGCCTATGGCTGCTGCAGTAAGGGAGAATGAAGAAGAAAAATAAAAATTACAAGTGTGATTATTTCTTGAATTTGAATTTGATTTTTTTTTTTTAAATATATTTTCGCTTTCACTTCGATCGGTAATTTATTATACATATATACGTATATTTTTTTTTTCCTTGAACAATTTCTTTTTATTATCGACTCTTAGTTTATTATATTCCTATATATTTTTCTATCTGCCTGTAATACGTATATATGTATGTATCGGAGTATATATTATACATGGTATGTGGTATACATATACATAGAATTTAAATTCAAGAAATGTACCTACTTCTAAATCTCACGAACTGCTGCTGGCGCTCCTATGGGCACACCGAACGAATATTTATCAGCTGATTTATGATTATTGAACGAAGTGCTTTTCGATTTATCAAATAACCACATTAAACCATATTCGGACGTGATTCGCACCCAAATTTATTCCAATATGATAAATATATATGTACCTATACTTATATAGATTTATCAGAAAACGATCGTCTCTCGTCGATTCTATAATGTGGCTGAATTTCTTATAATCAATCAATTATTTTTTTCTTCTTTCTTTTTTTACCTTCAAATCGTGATTAGAAATTTTCAAAAATCTCAATCGAAATAAGCTGTCTTTAATTTATAACAGAGAGTGAGAGAGGAACGTATTAATTCGGTGTGCCCGATATCTATCGTATCGTTATTTTCGTTACTATAATTTTAATTAATTCATAATAAATATAATATGTACGTGTACATACATACATACAATCACGCTATTTATTATATACACGTAAACGTATATATATATATATATACATATATCACATCATATTTTACAAAGAATTTATAATAATAATAATACATCTAAATCAGAGCCCGCGTTTAACGTGATTGTATGTCAAAATCAAACAAAAAAAAAAAAAACTATAATTATTTTAGCATATGCCTGAATATGGATTTGCACATGATAAGTTGACTAATTATTATTATCATTATTATTTTCTTTAATTTCTTTTTTCTTGTGTTATCAAAGAATAGTTGCACAGAGGTCAAAATACAAATAAAATAAATGAACAAATGCAGGAATGAATTATAGAAAATATCAATGAAATCAGTGGAAATTATACTTGTTTCGTATATATAATTTATTTGTAAATTTCAATTTTTCGAATATATATAGCGTTATATGAAGAAACCAAAAAAAAAAAAAAAATAATAATTCTTCGCTCTGTACCTTTTTTATCTTAATTTTCTTTGAAACGATCGTCGTGCGCAAATCCATAAAGGAAAGAAAAAAAAAAAAAAAATCAGAAAAAAAAATTCACACGTATACCTATGTATACGTAATATCGGTTGCGGATAAATTATTTCGTTACTAATAATAATTTGTTAATTGTACAGGTGAACAACGCGACAGCGAGAGTGCAGACCAAAAAACCACCAACGGTGCCAAACGGTAGGTGAAAAAAAAAAGCAAAAAAAAAGAATAAAAACATTTGTGCTACCTGCAATCATACAATAGATATAAAATTAAATTTTCTCGTTATTCGTGTGTATATTATACGTTTTATAACAATTGAGGCTTACATACGATTTTTTATTTATTTATTTTTTATCTTCTTCATTTTTAATCCGATTAATTCATTGATTGATTCATTTCTTTACCGATCATATGTTATTCAATAACTTATCCTATATACTGTATTACTAAACTGCTTATTCCTTGTAAATTCTTGGCATACAAATTTCTTTATCAAATTTTTTATTCACTCATATACATATATTTATTATATATATATATTTATATTTACCCACCTATCTACCTATTTACACACGACGTTTTGGAATGCAGCTTTTCTTTATATTTAAACGCGTCTCTCTCTGTCTCCGTTTCTCAAAAATAACGAAGAGAAATATTAATGATACGAAAGGAAAAAAATAAATAAATAAAAAAATAAATAATTGTCAAAATTTGAGAAACTGAGATACAACGTTGTTCATTACATTTTTTTCTCTTACCTACTTTCTCACCTTATTTTTATTTATTTATTGATTCGTTTTTCTTTTTGTTTCAATAGATTAAATTTCACGGTGTAGAAATTTTTTTATTTTTTTTGCTTAAACGTGATTCAAAATTGAAAGTAAAAGTAGATACCTATTTCAGTTTGTAAAATTACGTTGAGTAGGTAGTTGAGATTTTTTGCAGCCAAAAAGCTATATCTAGCGTACCTACACGCATTCGCATTCGCATTCGTAGTCACAGATCTCGCTTTTATACCTATATACATATATATAGAGCCCCTAATCCCAATTTAATTGTGTCGGTATTTAAATCGAGTTTAAATCCAGATTAGCCAACATCGATTGAATCAGTCGTCGATTCGTCCTTCGCGTTTCTCGCGCATTATACCTTTTAACAATTCAACGCGATATAACGCATTATTATTATTATATATCTATAATTGAAACAATTATAACAATCTATAAATGAACGAAAAGCGATGAAATAATTGAAAAAAAAAAAAAAAAAACTAATCAAATCTGTACATTACGGGTATAATTTCGAAATTCTTATCTGTTTTTTGTCTTCTTTCTTCGTTTCTTTTCTTCCCGATTTTTATACGTGAAACTGCAGGAAGTTCGGAAGGTCCCCTCGTCAAAGTTTGATTATTATACGAAGTTTTTTGTTTTTTTTTTGTTTTTGTTTTATCTTCCCCCCACCGCCGAGTCTCGTAAAAGCGAGGAGGAAACTGCTGCGGCAATTTCGTTCGTAATTTTCTTTGGTAAAAAATTTTTTTCTTTTCCACCCCACACAACGCGAAATTGCATTCGGGGAGGTGAGGATGGGGACGGACACGGGAATACCGCGTCGAACACTTTATATTGAAAGTTTCGTAGTTTCTTTCGCGTTATTGAAAAAACAAAAAACAAAAATAATTAATAATAATAACAATGAGGGGCGAAATAATTTTGACGATGGCATCAGAGGGAGCAAAATGTACAAGAATTTTCTTTAAAAAATAATAAACTGAAGGTAAAAAAAGAAAGAAAACGAAAAAAAAAAAACAGAGAAAGCCCTTTTTTGAATTAAATTTCAGATAAAATATTGAGTCGAAGTAATTTCGTATAATTATGCAGTCCTTCTTTCTTTTTTATGGTTTTTTTTTCTATTTAAGGAAATTCGTTTTTAAATACATATAGGTATACATACATACATGATATTATATTAGTATTGTATATTATTCTTATATAATAGAATTATGTTTTCGCTTACGTACAAAAGTCCTTCTGGCTAGGAGCGGCCAGTTACCATCCCTTGGTGAGCTGACAAATAATTCCTGCATCGTTGTATATATACATATAATACATATGAAATTTATTTATTTGCACAAGTACATTATATAGTATTAGATATATATGTATTTATACGATTTTCTGTTTGTTTTTTCTTATTTTTTTGCGGCTATACAATCACACTTTGCAGATATATTAATTGTGTTACATGCAATGGTGTCACGTATTTAGATTCAGCTTTGATACTTCTACGTGCGAAATTCTCACATCTCATCTTATACTTTTTTTTTTTTTCTTTCCGTTAATTTGAACATAAATGAATTACTTGATTAAAAATCGTCTCATTTTATTTTTATATTGAAAAATTCAAGATTTCAAATTTTCTTCCATTCGTTTATTTATTCATTTATTTATTTATTTATTTACCTATAAGTATACTTATTCTTCGATTCCTTTTCCATTCGAATTAGCTTCACATATCATCAATGTCTAATATCGTGTGTCTGCATCGTGTATAAGTGTTCACACCGTCCGTCTATACGCACAAAAAGCGAAAAATAAAATAATAAACTATAGATAAAGTAGCAGAAGGAGAGGGGGAAAAAAGAAGGGGCTAAAGTTTTATCAAAAACCCTTAAAAAAAAAAAGAAAATTAAATTGATACCGATAAATTTTCATTTTCATCATTTTTTTTTTCTTTTTCATTTCCTTTATTTTTCACGGGGTTTATCGAGCGGTTTATCCCGCAGCAAACCACATATACTTCCCCCGGAAAGACTAGGAAATACCGTTGTGACAGGGTGAAGGACGGTACTACTCGACGAAAAATACGTACATATACCTATGTAATGTATATAGGTATAGGTATACACGTTACCCTACTCTAGCCAGGATAGGGAGAGTGAAAGAAAAAAAAAAAAAAAAAATGGTTGAGAAAAGGAAAAAGAGAAAATAAAATGAACAGCTCCCAAGGCAGTCGTCGTCGTCGTCGTCGTCCTTCTGTGCGGGTAGTTTGAACCAACGATTTTCTTTTATAGCCTACGCACTCACTTCAATTCACCCTGAAGGATTGTTTATATTAATTTTGACACGGATCTTTTTTTTTTCTCTTTTTTCACTAACAAAAATTCCCCCGAAAAATTGTCCTGGAAAAATTCTCTTATTTATTTATTTATTTATTTCGTAATTTTGTTCATTCCCGGGAGAGCATCTGCTGCTCCTTCGTCCAACCCATTAATCAGGTCCAAGTATGATCTGCCTAACCCGCATCAGCCACGTAAAAATTAGGAGCGATGAAAGAAGAAGAAGAAAAATTAAAAATTAAAAAAAATTAAAATTTCCCCGCGGAGATTTCGGTCCGCTCCCGGTATAATTTCTACGACAATTAGTTTGAATTAGACGAGACAAACGAGGGACGTTATTATTTTCGGAGGCGTTTATTTCATCCGTTAAAAAGGAAACAAAATGAAAAAAGAAGAAGAATAATACGGAAAACTGGATTTTCAAAGAATTTTATTACTCCGGGTACTGAAAAAAAAAAAAAAAAAACGACTCGATTTTCCCGCCTCTCGTATACGAAATATACCAATTCCATGATCAGGGACAAATTTATATTCGATTTCCAACTATAGTGGTAGGTGGTAGCGGTAGTAGTAGTAGTAGTCGGCGCGCGCTTACTGCCCTCGAGAATTTCATGCGATTTCACGTAATAACGAGGCTCCTCGCTAATAGTTGCTAATTGCCAATCAGAGAGACTAATTCTAATTACACCTTGACGAAATTGCGTGTTAATTGTCTTAATTTCAAGCTCTGCAGAGCGCCGATAATAGGTAGCCGTATAATAGAGTTGAGAGCCTTGAAATTTATTTCAATCTTTAATTTTTTTTTTATTTTTTTTGGGACAATTTTCAAATTTTTTATTTTTTGAAAAAAAAAAAAAAAAAAAAAAAAAATTAATAAAAAACTAAATTTTATACAATTAGGAGTTTCCTAAAAGTTGTCAAAGTAATTTTGATTTTTATTCTCATTTTCTCATTATTCTTCGAAACAAGATTTGAAATTTCATTTTTTTTTTTTTTTTTCGTGCCATTATTTCTTCGTACTGCAGTATACGCCTCTTTATAATTATACCGTTGCAAAGCCTCGTGTGTTACTATTTCAATTATGCGGACTCATATATAGGCGTATTTCGAAACTTCAAAGAAAATTCCTAATTCAAATTAGACCTGCAATAAGAACCTGGTACATAGAGAACCTAGATACCTGCACGCACGCGGATCGTTTGTCAATCGGTATATTCATCGGAGACTTACGAAACTATACATATCGTAGGTATATGTATATACCTATATCTGTACATATGTAAAAGCTTAAATTTGCTATCCGTTTCTTTTCCACACTTCGGTCACTCGCAAAATAATCCCTGTGCATGATGCATGTGCAATGTGCATCGTGAAATCTTCTTGAATTTTTTTTTTTTTTTTTTCTATAACAAATTGACTATAAATTAAATCGCCGATTAGGTATTGCCAAATTTACTAGACTCACTTTCGATCATACATAAATTTCTTTTATTTTATTTACTTATTTATTTTTCAAATTTTTCCAAATTTTCTCCTTTTTTTTTTTTCTTTCATTTATTTATTAATTTTTTGTTTCGTTTTCTTTTTTTTTTTCTAGCATAAATGTATATACGAGAAAAAGAGAAATATATAGTATTATACGTATATAATAATAGAAAATTTCGTTTAAACTCGTACCTATACCTGATCCTAATTTAAAGCCGATTTATATTCTAGGTTTGAATTGATCGTTAATTCGAAACTCCTCCTCGCGATATATATATGCACGTATTGTATATCTATATCTATATACGGAATCGATTTCTTATCCGATGTTAAAATCTATCGATTATCAATTTGCATGATGATTTTTTCTTTTTTTTTTCCCTTTTTCCCCCATTTTCCCTCTTTTTTTTTTTTTTTTTTTTTTTTGTTATTTCTCCTCAATTCTCTCGTATATACCTATAGCTTATATACATATATACCTACATCCAAAGCCTATAACAGATATCGTCGCGTGCCCGAGCGATATGCAAATCTTGTTCAAATCTCATCGTATTTATTAATGCAATAAAAAGCCAAAAACAAAAAAAACAAAAAAAATCTATAAATCGTATTTATCGAATCTCGCCGAAGGCTGAGCTTTTTTCATCGTCAAGTATTTTTCGACAAATGTCGAAACAGAACGAAAAAAAAAAATTGAAAAAGTTCCCCCCCACCCAAAAAAAAAAAATATATATATATATATATACTATATATTTTCTTTTTCATCGTCTTTAATAAAATTGACTTATCGAATATAATTAATTGACTAATTAATTCATATTGCTTCTATAATTAATCTAATATTTGATTGTTTTATTTATTTTTTTTTTTCTCCTCTCTGTTTCAGTCTGCGTCCAATGGCCAGAGGGTAGGTGCATCCACGACGTGCCTGAAGAGGCATTGATCACCCTCTACTCAGAGATCCGAGAAAACTGCCATGGTTTCTCCTAAGGCGCTCCAACCTTTCAACACGAATTTGAACAGAGAGAAATAAGAAAAAAAAAAAAAAAAAACAAACGAAAAACAAAAAATTAAGTTTTTATTATATAAAAACTTTTTTTTCTGGTTTTGCTTGTTTTTTTTTTTCTTTTTGATATGTTTTTTTTAATATTTTTCTTTTCTGAACAATCGAATCGAGAACTTTTTTTTCCATCAACTTGTCTCACCGACTGCTCCGATCAATGTGAAGAAAAACTCCATCGATTACTAAGTTGTTAAAATATCGTTGAAAAATCAAATCTAAACGCCAACTAAACCAAAAAAAAAAAAAAAAAAAAACAATCCCGTTTTTTTTTCGTAAATGAACAAAAAGCAAAAGACAAAAAAAAAAAAAATCGTAACCCACAGCCGCCGCACACCACGACCAAGCCCAACCCGCTATATATTTATTTATATATATAAAAAAAGAAAGAAACACGAAAATGGAAAAGAAAAAAAAAGTTAAGAGTGATATTTTAAATTCCAAAACTAACCTTTTTTTTCTTCCATTTTTGCCAAACACACAGAACGCATTATAGGTACACTTCCGGGAACGACGCAAACGCCAATCTATTATATTATACCCAATCAATCTTTCCAGTCGTTTGAAAAATTGAAAAATCAATATTTCCTTCATTTCAGATATTTTTTAATTTTGTTTCTAACTTACAGGTTTTATTTATTGACTTTGAATACCAATTTCAATTGGAAAATACCGATTGAGCTTTCGCGTCGTTCACACGAGGAGTAAAAAAAAAATTACGCATCGGTCTAACACTGACCATATATATATATATATATATTTATATACACATTTCTAATTATAGATTTCTAATCAATATTATAGGGGGTGATGATTTTTATTATTTTTTTTTTTTCAGTGATCTTATTTTTTTTTTTTCCAGCTATTCTAGATGATTTGACTACAGTCAAGGTGGGTCGATTTTTCTACATATGTATATTATACACATTTTCTTAATTTTTTTGTACAAGATATTTTTTTTTCCTTCAAATATGTTTTATGGTAATCATTATTATTTTGATTATTACTACAACCCTTATCATCGTCGCGTTCCTTGACTCTTCAATTTCGTTGAAAATTTTATTTTGTTTTCTTATATATACAAGAAATTTCGGATCGTATATAATATATATATATATTATATACAGATCTGACAAATTTATATTTACATTATAAATATATATTATATAATTATGCCATACAGACTTCCGGATGGAGTGGCCCCGGTCTAGCTCGTTAATATTTAGGCAATTATTAATTTACCAAAAAAAAAAAAAAAAAAAAACACAAAAACCACCTCGAAATTCCGAGATATAATTAGACATGTGCAGGTTTTTCTTTTTCAAATTTTACGTATACATATAGTCAGTGATAGGCCGCGCGAAAATAATCGTAATTATAGTAATATATTGCGATAACGTATTATATCGAACGCTATGACTTAATTATTACTCATTAGTATTATTATTATTAATATTACTTATAACAGGAATTATATTAATTGAAATATCCTGAATATTTATAAAGCCAAAATCGAAAGAACAGACGAAATAATTAGGCGATGTAAATAAATAGCGGTATATGTATAATACATATATGTATATAGATGATACATAATAATTATGTGAAACATCGAAGAAAACAAAAAAATACACTAAAAAATAGCGTCGCACTGTCGGTCATTTTGTTATTAATTTTTTTTTTTTTTATTTTTTCTGTTATTTAATTCAATTCTTTTTTTTTACAAATTTTCGTTCAAAATTTTCCATTTCAGTCGATTTCTCTTTTAAAATTATTTTCAAAATATATTCGAGCACATACCTATATATAAAATATAAATCCTCCCTTTACTTTTTTTTTTTTTTTCTATACGAAATCTTTCTTGGTAATTGGTTTGCAAAATGGCCCGACACTGGCAGATCTAATTATCTGTCCGTTCAAAGAAGAGTATAAAAGGTTCTCTTTTTTTTTTTTTTTTTAATAGTATTAATGAAACGAATACAGGGTAAAAAGTGTTGTCATTATAATTACTGATCTACTATAATTATTATTATTATTATTACTATTACTATTATTATTATTTAAAAAAATTTTTTTACGATTACATAGGTATTATTTTAATTTATTTTTACATATGTGATTGATATATACATATATATATATATATATATATATACACATATATTTAACCTCATACCTGTATATATATACATATAAATAATAGTTTGATATTATACAACGATTCCCGTATTCGGGTTTACTATAATATATAGTATCATAGGTACTATATGTACATACTTATTGATCGTACAGACTGATTATTTCCATTCCGAATTATATATATATATATATATATATATATATATATATATATATATATATATATATATATATATATATATATATATATATATATATATATTAAATAGGCATACTATAACTATAATTATATATTTACATCAATAATTCAGTAATACTTCGTGAATCAAATTAGTAGTTTTCTTTTTCCTTTTTTTTTTGTAATTAAACTGATATTAGATATACGTACACATGCAGGGTAAATACAGGAATCAATAGTGAGAAATCTACCATATAAATATATTTATATATGTATATCTATATATATATATTAATTATCGCCAAATATGGATATACAAAAAAGATATGACAAAGATATTTAAACTCTTTTTTTTTTTTGACTATTAATTTTTCTTCGATTAGTCGATTTGAATTTGAGAAAAAAATTTAAAAAAATTGCCACACGAGATGATTTTTAATTAATTATTATACCTTTTTGAATTCAAGTTAGTCTCGATTCAATTTTTCGTTATAGATATACATATATTTAATTCTAGAAAGAAACTATAGGGTATACCTAAATAAAAAACGATACGCTTCGTGTTATATTTTATTGTTAATGAAGTCGACTCTGCGGGGGTTTTATGAATTATTCTTGAAAATTGTGTATATGTAATTGTGTATTGTGATTTCTCAAATTTCGATGGGAAATAAACAAAAAAAAAGTTTTTGTTTTATTATTCACGACCTTTACAAGATTCAATCGTCAAAAAGTTTCTCGGCATCATTCAAACTTCTTTTTTTTCTTATCGTTTTTGAATTCTTTCTTATCTCACGGATTTTCGTTTCTAATTTCATAAATTTCCTTTTAAAATAATTGAAAAATTTCTCTCTTACAGTATAGATATATTATTCGCACGTATTTCATATATGAATCCAAGTGAAACCCTCGCAGTCAAAGAACAAAAAGAGAAAAAATAAAAATATTCAGAGGAAAAAAAAAAGGTGAATTTTTTACAAAGACAGAAAAAAACGCCTGACAAAAAAAAATGAATTATTAGATTAGTTTAGATACACTAATTAGGTAAGATGCATGCTAAAATTACATAAGACAATATATTATTGAAGACTATAAGTTATATATTATATATGAATATTCGACATTCCAAACTCTCTTCGATTTTCGATAAAGACCCCTGCAAAGGACAACGTAATTAATTGATTAATTGATTAATAAACAAACGAGTCGATATGAAACTTTTTATTTATCGATTTTTTTAAAAGCTGTTTAATAAAAAAAATTTTCATCTCTCTCTCTCTTCACATTTTTTTTTTCTTTTTATTTGTTTTACCAGATGATATATTCGGAATCCACTTGATATAATACATATTATAATATATACATAATACTAAATACACGAGTACCTATATATACTTATATACCTATATATAATGTATATCTACGTCGTTTTAATAACGACGATAAGTATACCATTCACGATGATCTTTACATAATATAAAAAAAAAAAAAGGGAAAAAAAAAACGCAATTATGAGAAATATCAATAATTATTATTACAACGTTAGTTAATTATGTCGTAAAGAACGAAAAACAAAAAACAACATGAAAAACTACTTGGAATAAAAAAGAAAAATAAAAAAAAAAAATGAAATGAAAATAAAGAAAGTTTTTATTGAAAAACGAAAAAAAAAAATGCGTCAAGTTCAGATCTTTTTAATTCTAGCATGCATTGCATCGGTCAGTGTTCGTGTGTCTCACCTGGTTTCTCGCTGAATGTATCTCTTATGGGGGTCACGTCACCACTGGGTGCTGTCCTAGCAGTGAAAAAAATAAAAATCAGAAAAACAAAATTAGATGAAAAAAAACACACATCGTACACACATTATTCTCTGCATCATTAATACGTATATACAATATATACATATCCCTCTCTCTCTCTCTCTCTCTCTCTCTCTCTCTCTCTCTCTCTCTCTCTCTCTCTCTCTATCTTTACTCACAAATTCATATACGTGAAGACAAACAGAAACAGATACAGATACAGATATACGGGTAGTTTTCATATACATATATAGTTTGCTGTGTAATATATACATTCCATAGTATACATATGATATAATAATTAATATCTATATAGAATAACGAATACAAAAGAAGACAAAAAAAAAGACAAAAAAAATTATAGGCTTTATTTCGCATCTCGTGAAGATCAGTGATATTATTGATATTATTCACATTTTCATTGATTAAATTTGAAAAAAAAAAAAAAAAATATTTTTCTATTGCACGGTTTTACCATATTGTCAATAAATATATCTATCGTACTGGGTCTAACAATTTCGCATCTTGAAAAGAAAAAAAATTTTAAAAACAGTTCAAAAATGATTGAAAAAAAAAAAAAAAAAAACCAAACAGAAGCGCGAAAAGTATTTTGATTTTCAAATATCTAATATACATACACATACATATACGGCTTGAATGAAAAATAAAAAGGGATATCTTGATATAAAAAAAAAGCTGGAATAACCAAGTATACACCTAAATCTGCATGCAATGTATTGCCCGTTTACACCGAGGATCAGGCGAATTTGAATAAAAATTTGAAAAATATATATATATATACACATATGTATAGAATATGTAAATATATACATATATACATATACGTGTATATATATATATGAATGTTTAGATACTTATATATGTATAAATATAGGAATAGCGATCGGAGTTGAAAATGCACTGTATATGTAAATATAAATAGATCGCTGCTGCAGTGTTCAAACGCACCGTATATTAGACACACATATACCTATATATATCTTATAAAAAAAACCAAAAACAAAATAGATAAAAAATACAAGAACAACAAAAACAACAACAAAAACAAAAAATTTTAACAATAAAAGAAAAAAAAATATATTGTATATATTTACATATATACCATACACGTGTAATATTCGCGTTCGAAAAATTGATCAGGCAGTATTATACGTTAATTAATAAATGACAATAGTGATAATGATAATGATAATTATTTATTATTATCATTATTATTGTTATATACTATATACTATTATATATTATTTGTGAATGCGCTTTTTGCTGACTTTTATACATACCTATATATACCAATATACATATACCTATATACATAATTATTATATATTATATTCTGCAAGTAATCTGCTGCTGCAGATTAATTCAAATATTTCTATACCTACTTCTCGCAGTACATGATATGAATATATACATATTACATGACTACCGGTATCATGAATCGTTAAAAACAAAAAAAAATCTGTATAAATATGTATAATATTTATGATAGGTATACATTATAGATATATATTTATTTTTTATTTTTTCTTTAAATAATATAACGTCATTCATCATCGACTGGCCATAGCTTTCGTTCAATTTATATATATATTAATGATTCTTGCCAGTAGCAGCTAGCCTAGGGCTCTCTATCCAATGGTAAAGCATGAGGTATTTTTTTTTTCTTTTGACTTTTTCGTATTTTACGTATTTATATACACAATTTTTAAATATATACACATATGCATATACATACTAAGAAAGTATCTTTTTTTTTCTTCTCTCTTTTTTCTTTAAATATACAGTTCAGAGAATTTTCAACACTATAGCTTCTTGCATCGAGCTCTGATTGGTCAATACGTAAACTAACGCCATCTAGATAACTAATTTCACCAATTTTATTATCCTTCGTGCGCATGCGCGGCCAATTCCTAACCCTATAACAATAATATCTATTTAATCATAATCCGATGTAGTTTGAATCTAGATATTTGTTGCACAGAGTTATTCGATTCTTTCTTTCTTTATTTTTTCAGAAAAAAATTTTTTATCCAAAATCATATAAATTCGTTCCCGAAATATATTCAGAGAAAAAAAAAAAGGAAAAGATTCTTCAGAGTACAGTGGGACTTTTTCCCCCCTCTAGATGGCGCTGGGGTTTTCTGTTCAAAAAAAAAGTTTTTTTACAATTCAATTCATTCAAAAGTTATTCATTTTTCATTGATTTTTTTTTTTTTTTTGTTATTGTAATTTTTGTTCTTCATTCTTGTTAAGTATGTGTAGGTATATGTGTGTAGAGTTTATTAATTATTGTAATTTAATAATCAATTTAATTGCGAATTCTTACCCCCCCTGCCCCCTTGCCACCCCATCTTATTAATTAATGATCACCTGATTAATATTCGATTGGGATTTTTAATTGACTGCAACTAAGTTACTATGTTAATATTGGATATCACGCCATATATATTACTGGATTGATTGACTTGATTGATATTGATCACCGAAAAAAAAAAAAAAAAAAAAACTAAAGAAACACAAAATTTACAAACACCCATCCACATAATATTTATATATGTACACATACACGCAAACTACTTTTACCTTTATTATTACTATAGGTATATATGTATTTACATATATCCTATATATGTATCTATTTATTATTACTTTGATCTTATATATTTTGATTATGTTTTTTTTCTTTCTTCAAATATTATTGTTAATGCGTTAATCTTAATAATTAATTAATTAATTGATTGATTAATTTCTTATTTACTTTATATAATAGTTTGACTATACATATATATACACATATACTTTTGTTACCATTAATTATTATCTTTATTTTTTTTCTATATTTTACTAATTTTTTTTTTTTTTTTCTCTTTCACATTCATTCCTTTGCCTAATTTTTATTTATTTATTTACTTTATATACTCTCGTTTTTTATTTTTGTTTTGTTTCTTATTTACTTTATTACACATAATAATCACGGTAATGTGTATACCCACTTGACTCGTTGAACAATGGCCCACAAAGGCCTGTACCTGCCTGTGGTTGTGCTTGGTTGTGGTTGGAGCGGTTTTGGGAGAGAATTTTTTAATTGCTTTTTTAATATTATTACCTTTTTTAATTTGCACGTCTCATGTCGTGGCCTTGGCTTGCCTCTTCATATGAGATTCACCTGTGATATACTTATATACATATCTATATACATACATTTATCTATGTGTATACATATGTATATTAGAATACTTATATTATAATTCTACGTATATATATATATTTCTACTACGGCGCGTATTTATCACTCTTTACATATATACATAATAACATACATACATACATATCCACCTACGTATGTATGTATGCATGTATCTATGTATATATATTTATATATATATATATACATCGGTTTTCACCCTATTTTTTTATATTATTTTTTGAGAAATTGTTTCATTTTTTTTTTTTCTCATCTCTTTCGAAAAATCAATTATCATTATATACAATTTTTCGACATATGTATATAATCATTGTTATAATTTTTTTTTTTTTTTTTCTCCATATACGATCGTGTAGCACGGTGTGTTTATAGTTGACGAGAAATCGCGGGTGATAATCACATAAAAACAAAAAAAAACAAAAAAAAAGCAAATTTCGATGACAAAAATTTGGCAAATTTGACTAATCTCATCTACACATTTGCTGTTTGAAATTTTTTTCTCCGTATACGATGATTTCACCCTGCAGCGAACCCTTATATAACAATTATTCTCTATACCCAAATCACTGTGCAGAAATAGTTGAAAATTTGGAACACCTTGCTTATTATATATATATATAATATTTTAAAATATTATATATATATATATATACTTATAATATATATACATATAAAATATAGTATACGAAAAATAGTATATCGACTATATTAGCACTGGAACTACATAGGTGCAGCATATATATATATATATATATATATATAATATTATATATAACACATACTAATATCTATACGCGTATATATCAATTCTATATTTACCATTATTATATATATATGAATGTACACATAATTTTACTATACATATATTATGATAGACCTTTATAGTGGTTTGTTAGAGTTTGATATTTTGTTCATTAGACATCTATATATATTTGACACACCTAATTAATTACATATATTATATAGGTATATATACATATATATACATACATATATACCACACATCTCATATATATATATATATATATATATGTATATATATATATATATAATATATTATTGTTGCTTTACTTGTGGGTTGTGCGAATGTGGTTCTAGTGCATTTGATTGAATCTTAAAGCTGTATTTATTATCTGTATGTTTATTTTTTTTTTTTTTTTTTTTTCTTCACAACTTTGAAAATTTTCATTTTTTATTTCTTTATATATATGTATATATACACACGGTATATATATACATATATCAACTAATCAATTATTTTTTTTTTTGTTCATTCAATTATTTTCAGATCTACGTCCGCATATATCATCGTCATATTTTATTTAAAAATTAATTCTCTCTTTCTCTCTCTCTCTCTCTCTCTCTCTCTCTCTCTCTCGTTTTTTGGTTCCCTAATTTTTTTTCTTAAATAGGAAAGATGATGACATTCGTATCGGAAATATTTATTTTCATTCTGTCTTATCTCTCCTCGTCTTTGCCGGGACCGAAAGAATATTACTTCTGCAGAAACTCGCGCGCGAAACGAAACGAAATGAAAGTCAAGTTGATGGTAGTCATCCGGGATGCAGGGGAGTGCAATGTACTAACGAAACAATGAATGATTAAAAAAGTAAAAATAGAAAAAGAAAAAGAATCAAGAAAACGGCAAGAGGAGCAGAAAAAAAAGAAGGGAAAAATAACAATAATCAGAAAATAGAAGAGACGGTGTTGTTGTAGGGAGGCTGAGGGGAACCGAGCAACGTTGACTAAAAGAGAGAAAGAGAGAAGGAAATACATATAAAGAGAAAGAGACGAGATACAAAAAAGATAAGAAATAAAAAATTTAGAATCTCTAACGCGTGGGGCGTCGCGAGAGGTGGTAGCGGCAGCGACGAGGCAGAGAGAGGAGGAGATTTGGTCCAGGGGTAGCTGGGGCGGGTCTATTGATCGGCAGGAAGAACCCTGCCGGTTCTCTATCCCGCTTCAACATCTCTCCCTCCTGCTCCTCCTGCTCCTCATCCACCATTTCCTCTTGCAACCCCTGGACGCTTTCATCCCTCGCCCTCTGCCCTTCGCTCTCCGCGTTAGTCGCTAGTCCGTCCGTCCGTCCGTCCGTCTACCCAGCCTCCTCATTCTATGCCGGGGGTTCAATCATATTAATTACCGGCGGCATCGTAGGTACCTACCTACCTACCCACCCATCTCGAAGTTTCCACGGTCTTGGCAAGGGATCGAAACTAGCAAAGAACGCGAACAATTTCGATTCCATTTAGATTTTCTTTATTTTTTTTTTTTTTTTTTTTTTTTTTTTTCGGGAACAGAAAACGGAAAGAGAAAAGTAGTAAAAATATTTTTAACCGCAACGCGTCGTTTTTTTTTTTTATATATTTTCGCTTCCAAAACGTAATTGCCGTTTCTCTTACATATTTTTTGATTCATTTATTTCTGTCTCGTTTCTTTCTTTTTTTTTTTTTTTTTTCGAAAAAAGGGGAATGAAAAAAACGTTGAAACCCATCGCGACACGTCGACGGTATTTATGTGCCTTGATGCCGGGGGAGTTAAAGGGTTTTATTTTATCGAGTATACATACGATAGGTGGGATATATAACAGCGAAGCTGATCTCTCCGAGGCACGAGAGAAAGAGAGAGAGAGAGAGAGAGAGAGGGAGAGCAAGAGCATTATTCCCTGTGGCTTGGAAAGAGTGAGAGAAATATAGAAAATTCATTTATCTCTGCGTGGGGGGGGTGGTTGAAACGGGCTCTACGCCCTTGGGTTTTGCTCGGTCTCTGCTACGCGTACACGCGAGCCCGCCTCCTCCGTGGAGCCATTTCTGATTTTCTCTCAAAATAGATTCCAATTTTTTTCTCTTTTTTTTTCTTTATTGTCTTTTTGTTTCTTTTTTTTTTTTTTCTTCTTTCTTTTCCATCACCGTTTTCGGTGAGGCTGCGGAGCTTAATATACTTTACTCGAAATAAAGACGGGAGATATATAGAGTGCAGAGAAAAGAAAGTAAAGGAGGCAAAATCAAATGGGAAAAAGAGGAAAACAGAGACAGGTAAAGAGATAGAGAGAGAGAGAGAGAGAGAGAGAGAGAGAGAGAGAGAGAGAGAGAGAGAGAGAATAGGATGGGATAAAGAATAACCTCGACGTTGTCGCGCCCTTTTACGAGATCAAAAGAGATTGATCTCTTCAGCTTCAAAAGTTATCGTTTAGACTCTTTTCTTTCTTTCTTTCTTTCTATCCTCTTTTTCTCTTTCCCTCTTCGCTCTTTACAGGTCGTAATATAATTTTCTATGGTAAAGAGGATTAGGACACGGGGCGAGAGACTGAGTTATATAATAAAAAGAGAAAAAAGAAGAAAGAAAACCTTGAGAAGAGAAAATATTTCTTTGAGAGGGGAAAAAAAATGCAAATTTTTGACTGAAATTATTTTATTTCATTTTTTTTTTTCTATCATTATCGTTAAAAGTAGAGTATTAATTGGTACAGTCTCAGGTACATCGTTAGTATAGCTATATCAACCTCGTTAAAAGAAACAAAAAAGAAAGAAAAATTAAAAAACTAAATAAAAAAGAAGTAAATTCTGAAAATAGACGTTCTTCAGTTTCTCCTATTTTTATACATCGTCGTAGTACGTACTCGTATAAGTATGTACGGTACCTACACGCGGTAAGATAATGAGAAATAAATCCTCGGGACTAATGTTAGTATTTCTTTGATTCGTTGAGTAATAATTTATTAATTTTTCTTTTCTTTTTGAATTAGAAGAGGAAAAAAAATAATCGTTAGCCAAAAATTAATTAAGAATCAACGGTACACCCTGTATAATATAATTACGGTATTGATTTCTACGAAATCGATGTTATATATGTATACAGAAAAAGGTAAAAAATGAATAATTTATACACCGAGGAGGAGTACCTCCTCACCCTCGTCCTCACCCTCCCTCTCTCGCTCTCTCTCTCTCTTTCTTTCTGCTCGATGGCGTACCTATCAACCAACGAACCTACCCTACAATGGCGTGATTGCCTCGTCTTCAGCTACGGAGCATTAAAATCGTCAACCCCCGCGGAATAAAACAGTGCGCCATCTCGTGGGAGAGAAATTTCATCATGTCATCGAAAATCATTACCAAAAATTCAGAAAATCAAAAAAACAAACAGATATTCGTATATATAAATATGCTAATGTTATCGACAGGCTACAGGTTACCCGCGATGCCTTGGAGCTGGTTGGGAGCAGCAACTCCTTCAGCAGCGGCGGCCGCGGCTGCGGCAGCAGCAGCGGTAACCCCGTCACCCGCTGCGGCGCCGTTAGTCCTGGCACCCAGAGCCGCGGCTAGACGGAGGTACACAGCTTTGACGGACTTTATCATAGTCTTGTTTCTCTTCTATATTATCTTATCTTACATCTGAACAACAACCCCCGAAACAACCTCCAATTTTTTTCACAATCTTTTGACCCCTAATTTTTTTATTTCCCATGCACCATTTTTCACCAAAAACAAAAAAACGTATATATATATATATATATATATATATATATATTAAATATACTTCTTCTAATTCTCTGAATCCCTATATACATATATAACTATATACTGGTCTTGCCGCTGTTGTTGTTGATGTTGATGTTGTTGGTATTGCTGTTTATCCATTTTTTTTTTGATTTTTATTAATGTTGTTATTATTAACCCAAATTTGAAAGTTCTACTTCTCTTCGCCGTCACACGTTGCACTTCGTATCACTAACGTCAGCCCTTCTCAATCCCGTCTCTAAACGACGATTAAAAATTTTCCCGGAAGTGTTTTTTCTTCACGTTTTTCCTCGTACGCCTATATTCAGTTTTCCCTTTTTTTTTGGGGGGGCGTAATAATTAATTTCACCCCGTCAGAGTGCAGTTTATAGTTGCCCCTAAAATTCGTTAGAGTTCGTTTTAATGGCTATTTTTTTTTTTTTTTTTTTTTTTCAATGCTGATGTGCCTGTTCTTCATGCATCGTGGTTTTTTGACACCTTATAGTGACACGATACACCTACATATAGTTTTCAAAAACTGTTTTACATATGTGTGACTATACCGGCTTGAAGTTCCTTACGCTCCACAATCACCGCGGTTTTTTTTTTTTTTTCTTTTTCTTTTTTGGTTTTTCTTCTTTACAATTAGATCTCAAATTTTACGCAACACCATCACGCACGTTGTATGTATAATGTTATTTATCTACCAGCACAGAATTTATAACCGCAATGATAATCGTAAAACACCGTTGGTTTTTTATTTTTCTTCTATTTTTTTTTTTCTAAGTGAATGTGTCAAAATAAGAAAAATCAAAAAAGTGCAAGAAATGAATAAAATGGACCGAGAAGCGGACTGTGCTTCGTGAAAGAGAGCCAAAGGTATGATAAAAATTTTGATAAACAGAGACACTGCACTTTTCATCGTTCGATTATTACGTTCCTCGCGGTTTTCTTCGTTACCGCAAATAAATAAAATGAAAAAATTCATTTTTTTAACTGATTTGGAACGCGTCTCAGAGGTTCGTACGTTAGAAGAACCGGTATGACGAGGAAAAACGGTACGACAAGACCGCAGATCAGACATATAACAATCCGCCAAGTTTTTCTTTTCAAAAAACCGGATATTACGTTTACAAAATTTTCGTCCTGACGAACATCGACGGAATTATTATCGGCTTGTCTTCTTGTCGATGGGACTATTTCCGAACTTGTTATCTTCTTCCGTTTATATTCAGAGCCTCGGTTATCTTCTGGCAAATTAAATCGCACCGAGGAACCGCTGTGCGTCAACGTCGAACCTCTAAGCGATGATTTCAGAGGCCTTGAGTCACTGTCCATCATCGTTATGCTCGTGGTTGACAGTATCGAATTTTCCGAGCGAACTGGCTCGACGAAGTTTATCTTCCGTCTTTGCTTCTGCCATTTCGTCCACCATGTACCCCAGCTCGATTCTTGTTGGCTTTTCGACAAACCCCCTTTTTGGTCCTGGAGCTGTTCTTCATTTTTGACATTTTTGGGCTGGTTATTTTGACCGTTAGAAGTCCCAGGCTCGGAAGACGAGGCTGATGTCTTTGCAGTCGAGTTTCCCATACGTTGGTCAATTTTTTTCCTTTATAAAATAACCGCCGAAGCCGAAGGAGACGTTCCCAGCCAGGACCGAGCTTCCAAGGATCATCTGTGGCCTGACTAGAAAAGTATAAGGTAAGAATTTTTTTTTATTTTCGTGTTACAGCCGCGGCGTTGAGAGGAGTAGCTATTCAGAGAGGAAGAGTCGGAGCGCGGACAGCGTTTCCGGCTGGTGCTGCTCTAGCTTTGGCTAGAAATCCGAATCCATTAGCTGCGGCAGCCGCAGCTACGGCTTTACACCCGTTCGCGCAAACGTGAGTATCTGAAAATCCAACTTTTCTTTTCTCTTTGTTTCTTTTTATTCATGTTCAAACGTACATACCTGCCCAATTTTCGTTTTAGCTGCTTGTGTAATTCACGTGGCTGTTATATTTGGCACGTTGAACAATTCTCTATCTGTACACTGATTTCATAACACTGTATATACCCATTCAACGAATTGCACGTCACCGCATCGTAAATCGTTCGTCTCTAACCTCGGCACGATCCTAACCCACAAACCATAACGAATATAGGCTTCTTTCCACCGTCAGAATCGATTATGTTGACGAGAAAAAACGAAATACGGGGTGGGCCTGCAATTGCTCGTATTCATTCCAAGCTGAATGTATTCTTTGGCGAAAATTAAGGACGAAATTGTATCAGCGAAAAAGTCGAGGGTCTGATAGTTTTCAAATTACAGCGCTTCGAAGTTTTTCAGTAACGGTCGCGTCGCTTCAGGACGCCACCGCTAGGTGTAACGTCGCTCAGAGTCACTCAGCCGCGCGACGTGATTGGTCGTAAACTTCAACGAGCTGTTATTTGAAAACTATTGGACGCTCAGGATTTTGGTTTGGACAATTTCGTTTCAGTTTTTTGGGCAGAATACAGCCACAGAATGAAAAAAAAATTAATCAACGAAAATCTGGAACTTATTTTTATTTTTTATTTTTTTTATTTTTCTTTTATCTCGACGAGCTTTGCTCGACGATAATTGAAAAATCGGTGGGTTGTTCCCCGGCAGAGTAAACAAGTGTGTCAAATTTAACGGACAAAAATCGAATAACCAGAAAACGAGGGGGTCCTCGTGAGAGAGTCGGCCATTTTCTATTTTCTGTTTAACTCGCGGGGATGGACTCGCGAGTCTCGTCTCTATTTTTAAACGCGTCGGACGGTAGCTGTCATTGTCAGACTTCACGGGTTGATAATTATTGTCCCTGGTTACTCCCCCTTCACACATATAATCCACAATGCATACGTACGCGGAGCAAACAATGTCACCCCCGTTTACTATGGACAGATTCTCGTTAAATTAAACAGGACATTGCAGTCGAATTGCAAACGAGGATGGGGGGAGGCCTGTCCTCGGTTCGTGGGCTCGTTAACTCTCCGGAAACTCCGACTGGAATAGAATCTGTAGATTTTTAATTCAATTCGGATTATAATTGATTTCGAAAATTATCAATCACCTTTGAAGAGGAAAAGAGCTGGAATAAGGGTGATGATTTCACTCTTTATTCATCACTTTTTTTTATTATTATCGTTATTATTATTACGCCCCTTCGTTTTCTGGACCGCAATTTTTTTTTTTCTTCTCTTTTTCGCTTTATTTTCAATCAATTTATACAAAATTTACTCACCATCATGTAATTCTTTGCCCAAAATTTGTTTCAGCGTCTACTATGATCCCTTCCTAGCAGCACACGCAGCGACGCAAGATCCCAACTACAGGCTCCAGGTAAGACTTCAAAATCTTACGTAATTCAAATCGATTTACTATGAGTTTTTTCAATTTTTTTATTTATTTATTTTTTTTTTGTCTCAATTTTGAGTAAATTGAAATAACGAAACATATATATACGTACATAGATATATATATAAAATAAATCATATATCGATGGAGATTATACGGTTTTTTTAAAATAATGAAAACTGTATGATAGCTGGAATGGCCGCAAGCAACAGTCGCTGACGTTAGTTTTAAACATTTCTTCGCAAGTCTTGCATAGTACATATGTATACAACTTATGTACCGAACATTAATTTTAGCGCAAAAGAAAAAGAAAGATAGAGACAAGAAAAAGAAAAATCAATCACCCCGCATCCGATAAACACACTGCACACATATATTCGAGCGAATATCTTCTTTCCATTCTTTCAAAATCGTTCATTTCATCTTCGTTTTTTGTTTTTTATTTTTTATTATTATTTGAGACAGTTGAAAGATTTTCAAAAAAATTCGAACTCTCGTGTACGGTTCAATTTTTCGCACATTATCTGCATCACTGAACCGAATCTTTATTATACTTTTGGCAATTGTTGTTAATTTTTAATTTTTTTTTTTTTTCACCGAAAATATTAGGATCAGAGTATACATATATACCTACTGCGATTTTATCGCGAATTTTAGGTCTTCGTTATATATAGCTCAGCCTCTAGTCCATAGCTTCTAAGGTATCTACTTACCTATAACAAGATTTATTGTTTATCTGGTAAACGATTCAGGATTGCCGTTTGTGTTTCAGACCAAAGCGCCCGCTATCGAGGTAGGAATTTTACGGCCTGACGTATATAATATATACATATATATATATACCATACTATATATACTATTATATCAGTATTTTCTTATTCCTATTTTGCTATTATTTATTTATTTATTTTTCCTCTTATATATATCATATACATATTTAACCCGAAAAAATAAATAAATAAATAGATCTATCTATCTATCTATCTATATCTGTTTTATATACATATACACATGTTCTTAGAACATGTGACGTTGCTACCCCTCACTTAATTTTCTTCTATCTTTATATTTTATTTATCAATTGATTAATTAATTAATCAATCAATTAATCGATGAATGTATTCTTTTAAAGGGTTACTCTTTTTTTCCTCTTCTTTCTTTAATATTTTTTGGTTTCTATATCGTTTTACTGACACCTCGCTTCTATATCATAATCATGATAGCGTAGCCGTAAAAAAAAAAAACGAATATTGCCTACCTCTAAAATCGATCGCATATTGGATAATAACCTACCTTACGTACATTAATAACTTGACCATTCTTTTTTTAATTTTTTTTTTTATTTACTATAAATATCAATCAGTGGCCTGTAGAGCTCGTTCGCTTATTATACCTATACTTGTGGGATTTATTATACTGACATGGATATACATTATAGACTCATGTTTGTTGATGATTAGTATGCACAGAAGGATATTGTACACATATATATAGCCTTAGATATTTAGAAGTCTCGTTTTTTGTTCAGGAGTAAACCATTTTCTTCTTCTTCTTTTTCTCCTTCCTCTTCTTCAGAAAAAAGTTTATATAAGTATAGTCAACGCGATCACCCACATCTGGCTTTACTTATCTTCTCGTTATAAGCCGAAATTCGAAACGTATCGATTCCAAATCATGGTTCAAGTTACTAGCGAGATCCGCGCCGCTGTATCATCAACGTACCTAATTTATAGAAAATAAAGAAATTGGTTCGGAAATGGCTTTCGAAATGTCAAAATCTATCTCGTTTAAAATCTAATGTGACGCTCTGTGGATCTGAAAGGCCAAAATTTCTCCATAAACGTGTCGGTTCGGGGGCCGCCCATGACATCAGCGATCTGGGAGATCCTCCCCATCTCGACCGCACCCTTTTCCTCAAAGTTACAACCCTGGACCGCGTCTGTTTTGCCCCTGCGGTTTCCGGGAGACTAGCTATTTCATCGGTTAAGCTATACATATACCTAAATCTGAACCTATACCTATACTCTTCGCCTGGGTCTAGGTTTAACCAAATTCCAAAGCTCACGGAAATCCCCGCGATGATATTATATCAGACATGTTTCCTCGTAATTAAATCCCGGGGCTGGATTTCGACAGATTATACAATATCCCTTTTCAATTTAACGATTCAACGATCATTGAACAAAGGTTCGGCCAATTTTTTCCTCTCATATCGATTTCATTATTCAGAGCTAAAGAATTCGCTCGACCCTCGATTTTACCAAAAATATTTTTTGACAGGGTTTTTTTTTTTTTTTTGAATTTTTTCTTCGATCGTTTTCTCGAGATTACTGAACAATAATTTGCGACAATATTTACTTTTAGGAATAAATTTATCATTAGGTGCCCATATTATAGAGCTCGTATTTATTCACCTACATATACCTACTCGAACATAATTAATACCAAAGTAGTTTAATATCACAGTAGTTGAATTGATAAAGTTGTCTGATCGTGAGGGTGAATAAACTATCAGAGCTTAAAAGTTGATTAGCACAAGACTGCGTTGTAATTTTATTTTTATTTTCTTTTTTTCTTCTTTTTGTACGTCACATAAAAGTATTGGAGTTAGTTTAAATATTGGTACAAATTATTCCGATCGTAAGAATAAATATACATAGGTATATAATATACACAACGCTGCAGTGATGTACTTTTTTTTTTTTAAAGGATTGACTGTTATAATTGCACCTTGTATTGTTTCTAAAAGAAAAAAATCGCTCATATCATGCATGCTGAGGAAAAATTAAAAAAAAAAAATCAATAAAAACATAATACCTACTCATATACCATACAAATATACATATTATACATATACCCGACCGATAATCAAATTTCTTAATTTTTTCATAATTTATATATTTATTTTGGATCGTTTTAATTGAATCATTTGATTTCCAAGCTATACGACAATTTTTCTGATATCAAAGTTTCTAAAGTTCGTAAATTCTGAAAAAAAAAAAAAATTCTCCAACCGAAGAAAGTATATCTTTCAAATGAAATAATGTAATGTAGTTCAGAAGGTCCGGCAAATTGTCTTTCTTTGTTATTTATTTATTTATTTGATATATAAATCAGATAAATATATATCCATCCATCGACACGTACATACATACATACATGGACACATACATAGATAGAAATTTGAGCTTGCTTGAGCTTGCATGGCGGGATGTGGATGTTACAGGCGGCTGCAGCAGCAGCGGCAGCGGCCTCATCTCCGCTCCTAAAGACACCATTGTCGACGTCTCAACAGGCGACGTACGCCGCAGCAGCAACCTACACCGCGGTAGCGGCACGAGCATACGGAGCGGCAGCAGCCGCAGCGCAACCAGTTGCCGGTTATGCCGCAGTTGCAGGGTAATTTATTAAATCATTCCATTTCTTTCTTTTATATAAAAAATGGATTTTTGTTTATGGGAATTTCAAAATTTTCATGATGAAAGAATGAAATGAATATTTATAAATTTCTATTTCCCTCTTTTTTGTATTGTATCTTCTGTTTTTTTTTTCCTTCTTTCAATTCAATTTTAATCAGTTATATAGCATTTTTGATGATTTTTTTGACTCCTCTATATCAATGCTCCTCAATATCGTAAAGTTTCTTTTTTCTTTCAAAAACTGTAAATCGTTTCGATATTTCCATTTTTTTTTTCCTTGTCAATTGATTAATTAATTTCAAATTTTACCTAACATTACTGATTACATTAAAACTGTGATACTATGTAGTTGGAAAAGAGAATCGTTGAAGATGATCGTTGGGCATCGAAATTTCTTCAATTTAGTATCAAGTTTTACCCTAAAACGAAATTTTTTTATTTTCACAAATTCTAGGCGACGACGAGGTCGGGCTTTACGTAGTCGTCGGTACGACGATCCATCCAAATCTCCCAGACATCCTTCCGTCACTAAACCCTAAGAACTTGGTAACATCGTTATTCACGAATCCCACGGAATATCCCTAGTAGAAGAGATCCCTGTAGCATACCTAAACAAACCTTAATCCGATATTCATAAATCTAGAAAATTATTATTATCATTTTTTTGTTTTCTTCTGTACGAATGATTACAATTATTTCGTTAATCATTTACAGCTATGGTCGCGAGTACGCAGACCCTTACCTCGGGCACGGAATTGGACCAGTTGCCGGTTACGGGGTGAGTTTTCGAATTCTAAGTTGTTTCTGTTCTAATTTTTTTTTTCTTATTATTATAAGATTTAGAAAATTGAAAAATAACTTCATTAAAGATGAATGAATTTCTGCTAACTTTAATTTCCTTCTTTTTCATGAAAATTGATCGTTTTTTTGTTGTTGTTGTTGTTATATAGGCGACGGTGTACAGAGGTGGTTACAACAGGTTTGCGCCCTATTAAAGAAAATAAAGAAAAGTACCGATGAAAATAAAAAAAGAAACAGCCGGAGTATAAAGGGAAAAATTGAAGAGGAAAAAAAGAAAAAAAAGGAAAAAAAGAGGAGGACAAAAATAGAAGAAAAGAAAACTCGTCGGCATGCGTATACTCGAAAGCAGACCATGACATCAGACCAGAAATTGACACAATCAATCATCATATTATCACCGTCATTCGCCCATACCCTTACCCCATAATTTTCATCGTTAATTATCATAATAATATGAAAAGAAAGAAAAGAAAATAGAGAGAAAGGAGAAAAAAAATAATAATAATTAATAATAATAATAATAATAATGAAAAATAATTAATGAAATAAACGTAAATAAATAAATAAAGTAAAGGAAAAAAAAAAGAGAGTAAACGATACCTGGATTCACACCTGCCGATGCTAGCCTCGTTGTAACACTTGCATCGCGTCGTATTCGCACACGCTATATATGTATATATATATTAGGGTGGTCCTTATTTTGGATATTTTCGATTTTTTTTCCACGATCCCCCTAAATCGGTTCTAAATAAATAAAAAAAAATTCCTGCCAAATCGGAGCTCGATATTTCAATTTTAACCCGGCCCCCCCGGCAATCAAAGTTTTAAACGGGAAAATACGTGTATTTTAGACTGTCAATTGTTTGAACATTTTTCCAACCTAGTGAAAATTAATATAAAAATTCGAGATAAGGCACAAGTATTCCTCATAGTATAAGGTATAATTGAAGTAGTATATCAAATTTTTACATCCGTAATTTCTGGAGTTATGATCTATATAAATATCAATTTGATATTCATAAAAAAATAAATAAATTGAAAAAAAAAAATTGATATACTACTACAACTATACCTTATACTGTGGGGAATATTTGTGCCAAATCTCGAATTTTTATATCAATTTGTACTAGGTTGGAAAAATGTTCAAACAATTGACAGTCTAAAATACACGTATTCTCCCGTTTAAAACTTTGATTGCCGGGGGGGCCGGGTTAAAATTGAAATATCGAGCTCCGATTTGGCAGGAATTTTTTTTTATTTATTTAGAACCGATTTAGGGGGATCGTGGAAAAAAAATCGAAAATATCCAAAATAAGGACCACCCTAATATATATATATACCTACATGTATATAGATATATATGTATATATCAAAAAAAAAAACAAAAAAAAGCGCTGTCTAATTACGCAAGCCAAATTATCATGTTAATATAATGAATAATATTAATAATAAATAAATAAACAAATAAATGAATAAAATAAATAATAATTATTATTATTATATATAAAAGAAAAAGAGAAAAGAAAATGAAGAAAAAAAAACAAAAAAAAAAACAACAACTTAGCCCGTAAATATTAATTGTAAACTAAATTTAATATTATTATATTATCTTATATATATATTTACATTAAATAAACACACACACATAGTCCGGTTGGTGGCCTGCAGACGTTTGAAAGTAGAAGAAATAGAAATATGTAATAAAGAAAAGAAGAAATAAAGAAAAATAACAGAAAAACAGGTAAAAAAAAAAATCGAAAAGAAAAATTTCATCCGAGGCTCTACAACGCAGTTTAGTATAGTTTATAGATTTTTCGTTTTGGTCACCGCGTTAGATATAAATATATACATATTATATACAATACAATACAATAGAATACATGAGTAAATAAATAAATAAATAATTAAATGAATGAATAACACAAAATTGAAATCAGAAATCAGAATTGGGTTCTTCGAATACAAGAACAAAGATGAAACATTAATCATTATTATGAAATATCTCTGTTCTATCTTATTTTATTTATTGGTTTCTTTTTTTTCTTTTTCTTTTATTTTTCTCTTTTTAATTGATATATATACAGGAAAAGAAAAAAACAACTATGAATATAATTACACCATACTTATCATTGGTTCGAAGTACCTAATAATAATAATAATAATAATAATAATAATAATATTAATAATAATAATAATAATAATAATAGAAATACTAATTATAAATAAATAAATAATTGAATACATAAATATAATTGGAAAAAAAGAGGAGTCTAGGTAGCTAGATATTACGAGATAGGAAAAAAGAAAAGCAAAAGAATAATAATAAGGATAATAATAATAATAATAATAATAATAATAAGAAACGTGTGTGCGTAAGTAAACCGTGTATTGTTTTAACGGTTTTTATGCCAAAAATAAGTGTGTGTGTAGATTGACAAGAAAAACAAAAAAAAACAAAAAAAACAAAAAAAAGAAAGAAAGAAAGATAGAAAACGAAAAAAAAAAAAGGAAAAAAAAATACTCGTATTAATAAGATAATGTAAGAATGATACTACCTATTCTTTACAATAGAGAAACAAAAATTGTATGAGAAATTTAATTGTTATACATGGTACGTAGAGCGAAGACAGATGTACCGGATTCTGGTAAACAGGGTCTAGTCAAAATTCGACATTCTCTCTTTAATACCGGTTCGAAAATATAGTAGAAAGAGTTTAAAGTAAAATAGTAAAGATAAAAATTAAATGAAAGAAAAAAAAATACCAACAAATATGACACCTGTAATACATTACGATCATAGTTTTGCATATGTATATGTATTAAGATTTCATCTCAACACTTTGTAGATATTTTCATTGGATATCTAGTTATATGCGTGTGCTATTTTTCAATTATTCCAAACACCATTAATTTGTCTGTTATTATCATTATTATTATTATTATTATTATTATTATTATTATTATTATTATTATTATTATCATTATTATTACATTTTTCGAATATAAAAAGGTAGTGAAAAAAAAAAAATACAAAAAACTCAATAGTAATGTCAAAGCAGAAGATCTTGAAGACGAGGCTAATTGTTTTATTATTTTTTTTATGTTGTTTTCTAACTTCCTATGTAGTAATTTTTTCTGCAACAGTTGATCAATATACATATATAACTTTTTCTTTAGACAATGGCTAAATGTGTAAATGGGGATGAAAAGAAGAAGAGATAAAAAAAAAAACAAATTGGCGATTGGAACTTTTGACCAACATACGTAATAGAATAATTATCAAAATCGCGTATGCATATAAAGAGTAGTGACATTATTAATTTCATACCCATACATACAATAAAGCGAATTGATAGTTCGCTAAGAGATAACCAAATCAATTTATTTATTTATTATCTAGTTAGACCGTAACGAACATGACAGGAATGGGATTTCTCTTTATATTATATTATTGTTTGTTCCCCCTAGCAGTACTCGATTCAATTTTTCTTGATATATCTATACCTATAAATTCGATTGAGAAAGAGACACAAAGACAAAATAAAAAGAATATAGAAAATGACGCGGAACTTCAACTTCTCTGTAATATTTTAAAATTTCTTCTCTTGTTTTCGTTGATCGTCGTAATTTTAAAGGGAAAATTAAATTCACATCGGTTTAAATTATAAATTGTTATTAGTTATTTATTCATTTTTATTTTTTTTTATTTTTTACTACATCCTTCTGAGGTATAAAAAATATAATGGAACAGTTTAAAAGAAAAGATTGATTAAATATTAAATATAAACAGTAAACGTTATTGCACGTAGATGGAAATATAAGGTAAAATCATATTCTATAGATACGTACATACATACATACTATAGAAAAAAGAAAATAAATGAATAAAATAAACTAATAGTTCGAATGGGGGCGCGTTGCCGAGTGATTGAATAAATATGAGGAAAATAATTTGAAAAAATGATTTAAAAAAAAACAAAAGAGATTAAAAGGAGAAATAATAATAACGGGGGCCTGAAATCTGATTAATTATAATGAATTGTCTGCTCGGATACAAACAAATATTATAATATAACAATATAATATTAATTAATAGTTATATTAACAATAATGGTACGCACATTGAACCGAGTGAGTGATATCCCTGTTAAGTATGCATATATAATTATACAATATAAATAATACATATAACGGTATAAGAAGTTGTATAAGAATAGGTGAATACTATGGACAGAGAATGAAGAAAGAAAGAAAGGTAAAAAGAAAAAGGGAAAGAATAGACAGAAGCAAAAGAATAAAACTAGAATCGACTGGTGTGAAATAAAATGATAAAAGGGAATATCTATAATATTAATTTGAATAATAATCTACGATCTGTACGTAATAGCCAAATATGACAAAGATAGGAGTATGTTGATGAAAGAGAGAGAGAGAGAGAGAGAGAGAGAAAGAAAGAAAGAAAGAGAGAGAATCATTGTTATTATTATCATTTAATATTCATAGATTATAATAATGAAATAAAACTTGATGAAATTGATATTAAATTTCTCTGCGGGTTGCAAGTTTATGCGATCATCACTGTTTACATCTACTCAGAGGTTTTATCACGAACGGGTCCGGTTGATCTATGTAAATAGTATGTCGAGCACAAAACTAATTATTATAACTAACATTGTGGTCAAAGGGGGGTAAGATTGGAGTCTCTCAAAAACCAGAGGATATTAACTAAACGATTGATTGGCATAAAATAACATGAAAAAATAAGAATTTTCTAAAAAATAGCAATAGTTTTTCGCTCTGACGATAATATCAATTAATACAAGTAATTATTGATATTCTTAGCTGAAAATATCTGTATCCGCTTATAGTTAAATGCGAAATATGATATTTTATCGTTTCTATATCCAAAGATCTGAATTGATTTTACTCAGTTATTTATTTTATTTTGTTTCCTTCTTAAAAATCAAATTAAAAATTAAAAAATAAAATGAAAAAAGAGCATAAATGAGAAAGACGAATCGACAAGTTTTCAAAGAATTCAATTAACATTATCAAAACATGTATAGATAGCTATACAATACAAATATATGAACAAACAAGATATTGATAAAAGTTTACACCCGTAATAATATACTCGTTCCTATATTAACCGATGATATGATATATGATATTACTTTATATTATTGTGTTATGTAAAATACACTGAAAAGAAAACAACCATGACATGCAAGTGATACTCTTTAATTACCAATTAATAGAATACGTATAATTTTGGTTTTTATTTTTTTGATATAATTCATACAATCCTTTTTTTTTTTTTTTAATATATATTTTCGTTGATTTTTTTCCATTCTTATTAATATTATCATTATAATTATAATTATTATAACTATTATTATTATTATTATTATTATTATTGTTATTGTCGTTATTATTATCGTCCTTGCGAAATACGATAGAGGATCGTTTCGCGTAAGGCAGCTTTGAAGACTTGTCAATCTTTATTATACATATAAATGTTATTATTATAATTATTATTATTATAATTGTATCGAAATATCCTCTGAGAAAATAAGTATAAATATTGTGTGATAATTATCATTTACCGAATACATACCGCGTAAAATTGCAACCCCACTTGACTGTGAACCCGCTGTTGTACATTGCGTAAAAGAAACAAAAAAACAAAAAAAAAAATGCAAAAAAATAAAATAAAAATAAAAATAAAATAAAATAAAACCAGTAAAAACCATTAACCATATGCATATGTAGCTAAGATTTAATATTATCATAATTATTGATTGATTAATCAATTAATTAATTAATTAATTGATTACCTGTAACGGTAGGCTATTACTATGATTAAATATTGATAACAATAATAATAATAATAATACTATTATTACAACTATTACTACTACTATTACTACTACTACTACTACACTAGCAGCTAGCGTAAGTCAAGCTCAAAATAAAATGCGAATCGCTTACCTCTGCCGAAAATCCAAAAATCTAAGTAATAATGAAAAAAAAAAAGAAAAAAAATACTTTATATATATTCTAGTTGTTTTTTGTTCCGAAAATTTTAACTCAGGCCTAAAAGAAAAAAAAAAAAAAGGAAGCAAGAAAAAGAGATTGAAAAAAGCTTTCGTACAGAAAAGTATACGTTGTACCTACAAATTTGGAAATTTTTTTCTACAATTTTTCCGAAGATTAATTTTAACGATAATTTATGGAGTAATTCTTTTTTTTGGATTTTGTTTTTAAAATCTCGGGGTCAGTACCTTGAAAGTTTTGTATTTTATTATTTCTTTATTCAATTTTAAATTTAATTTATTTTTGGCAGGGGTATTTGCGCGACGAGAACACGGTACGATGATATTGATATTTTGTGTTCTAAGTAAAGGGAAGAAGAAAAAAAAAATAAATAATAATAATAAATTACACAAAAACACTGTTGATATTGATTTAACCGTGATTAGAAGGGTTCGTTGATATACTTGATACGCACTTACGATATTTTCTAGTAAATAATTATAATAACAATAATAATAATAATAATAATAAAGAAATTAATTGATGAAATTAAAATTCAAAATAAGTATGAAAAATAAAAATAAATATACAAACTATTGAAGTTATATTATTACTATACATATGTAGCTTTATAGGCGAGAAAAAATAAAATAAAATAAGAAATAAATAAATAAAATAACTGAAGAGAAAAAATGGAGAAAAAGTTAAAAATAAATAAAAAAATAAAAATTAACAACCACCACTTGATTACGTAATAACACATCTTACAAGCAACATATCCTAGTGTAAAAAAAAAAAAAAAATTAGGCGAGGCGCTGAATCAGATTTTTCTACACTTACCTACATGAAATACGAGAAAAAAAAACCGCTGCTATAGTTATTTAAAGATGAAATTTTAAAACCCGTGTGTTTTTGTACTTTTTAAACATGAATATTATTCCATAATTGCCCATCTTTCAATGGTCTCTTAATTAATGTCGTGAGCTTAAAGAAGGGGAAGCAAGAAAAAAGAAAAGAAAAGAAAGGAAAAAAAAAAACAAGGGGATTGCAGGAGAAGCAAAAATAAATAAATAAATAAAAAACAAATAATAATAATAATAGTAGATGAAAGATTCTAACATATTTATTGCTTGTAGAAAATAGTAAAGAAAAAAAAAAGAGATATTATTCTATGATATCGAATTAATTTAAATGAAGAATTGTTCGTTCTTTGATATATTGAATTATAACGAAAAGAGAGAGGGAAAAAAAAATTAATTAAATAAATAAAACCTAGAAGAAAATTGTACATAAATAGATAAAAAATATTTTGAATCGAATGAATAAATGGAAAAAAAAAAAAAAAATAAAATAATAATAATACATTTGAGACTATTGAAAGATGTGTGTGTGCGCGTGTGTGTGTTGGCTTGTGTAGGTAACATACATACCTGAATGAATAATTAAATAAATAAATAAGCTATGAAAACGGTTTGAAATAATAAATATAACAGCGCCGAGCCACCTTATTTTGATCATTGTTTAAATAAAGGAGAGAAAAAAAGCAAAAATAAGTTGAAAAAAAAAAGAAGTAAAATTAAAATAAAAGGATCTTTCGTGTTCCATGACATTTAAGAAGAAGAAGAAGAAGAAAAAAAAACTACATTATTATTATTATATACTCTCTAGTATGCGTGAAAAGTGTGTGAGTGTGTGTGTGTGTGTATAAAAGTTCGTGTGTAACGTAGTGTGTAAAGTTTAACCCTAATTACGTATAAAATAATTGTAATACGGTATAAAACGAAACAGAAAAGAAAAGAAGAAGAAAGAACAAAAAAATTAAAAAAAAAAAAGAATAAAAAATCACACAGCTACGTATGTACGCCATTGTTTTCGCTTCAAGACGCAAAGTATAAGTAGAATATAAGAATAAGAATTGAATGATTAAGATTACCTAGAAGGAAAAAAAATAAAGAAAATTAATAAATTAACGGATTACACAAAGTTGTAATTTACCCAAGAGTCACAGACAGAAAACGTCAAAAACAAAGAGAATAAGAAGGGAAGAAGAAGAAGATAAAAGAAGAAAGAGAAAACCACAATTAAAATTAAATTAACAATAATCGTAATGATAATGATATTATTATTATTATTATAACAGTAAATAAAATAATAATTACCATAGAATATTGTAACATGTAAAACACCACCGAACCAGCAAAAAAAACAAACAAACAAATAAAACAAAAAACAAAGAAAGAAAGAAAGAAAAGAAAAAAAAACTGATTAAAGAAAAGAACAAAGGTGTAACTCTAAAACTGCTGTCTAATTTGATAATATTCTGTAAGTCTGGACCAGTTAATAGGTTCTTATATTAATCCCATAGCGACTTCTTATGGCGTATTTTCTCTGTATATTGTCAATGTTTATTATTAAATATTTTTCAAATAATATTACAACGATTCTAATTTTTATTTTCTTCATTTAAAACAAAAATTCCTCTAATTTTTTTTCCCCCCCCGATCGTTAAATTCCTTCCTTACTATTATTATCACTCTATCGCGATATACATTATACACGTGTATATATCATTATTTTCTGAAAAATCTATAATAACAAAAAAAATATCAAAAATTGGAAAAATGAAAAAAAAAAAAAAAAAAAAGGAAACTGTTATAAATTTTATATTTCATACCCGCGAAAACTGACTTATCGACCGAGAAATCAGCGCAGCAGAGAATTGCAACAGAGCTATCGCTCGGATGACCAGCCGCGTCTGTAAACGAAACGGTATTAATTTATCGTTACGGAGTAATTTATTCGTTTATAATTAATGCATAATAATAATATTATTAATAATACGAATAAAAATAAAAATTCAAAACACAAAGTGGAAAGAAAACAGAATTAAATGATTCAAATTTATTCCACTATATTATTGCGGAATAATTAACAATATATTTTATTCATTTAGTTTCTCCGTCTATACTTGGTATACATATAATCCGTAAATCGATCGATATAGTAAATTAATTTATATATGTACATATACGACAAAATTTTGAAAAAAAAAAATATCATATTTTAATATATATTTTCAAATCGCTTTATCTTCGTTTGATGGATACACATGGAAATAAATGTGTCTATTATATATTCTTAGTTTTTTTTTTTTTTAATGTAATTATGTATACAAGTTTTCAATACATATAAAATGTGTACATGAAACGATGGTCCATAAACGGAATGGCGTGATTGGTACGTGGGTAGGTATGTGTACCGAGAATCGGCTGGCTGCTGCAGGCGACTTTCAACTGTATCCTACCAAAACTCTTCGCAGCTTTCAGGTTTTGCTGTATACAGTATGCTAATAGTATTTCAGTCTGTCTCGAACCTCGGCAGAGAACGGACGTACGCCGTGTCTGAAATCTCGTTTGAACCACGTGCCGTATAAGAAATCTTCCGAGCTGTCGAAAAAATAAGAGAAAAAGAAGAGAACACTTCTCGCGAAATTTGATAACAGAAATTGGGTTGAAAAAAAAAAAAAAAACTGAATCGTAAGAACCGTGGAGAAAAAAACTTTCCGAAAATCCCACGTTCAAAATTATAATACGTGATTCCAAATTTATTCCGAAACCATAATAATCTGCATAAAAAAAAAAAAAAAATCAAAAAACGCTAAATTTAATCAACGATAACGCAAAAAATTTGACTGTTCTAATTTCTACGGACGTTTAATTCCTGCGGTGTATACGAACGAAATTAAAAAAAAAAAAAAAAAGTGACCGAGGCGTAGATATATGTACATATAACTTAGGCAATTAAAAAGGGAGAGAAGAGAAGTTCGTGTGGGGTCAGACACGATCGTAGCTCATAGGGTTGGGGGAATTATTTCTGTGCGGTGTTAATGCTTAGAGTTAATATACAGACATATACATCGCGGGTTTTGTGTCAGCGGAAGTTAAACTAGAACCGATCGTGGGTTTTTTTTTTTTTTTTTCTTCTTCTTCACAGAGCGTTGTAATAAAAATTATTTCTATACATATGTATAATAAATTTAAAGTTTCGCGGACAATATATCCCCCTCGCGAGTTTACAATTCGCTAAAATTGATATCGCAGGAAAAGTGTTGAATTAAACTTCGGTGAATATTATCGGAATTTATTAATATGGATTCTGGTGTACGTATTCAAATTAAACACCGTGTATGTGTACGCAACGATTATAGTCTATGATATGTATTCGGTATTCTAATATCGTAGTTCTCGACGCATGACCTACAAGTCAATCGGTATCTCCGCAGTGCATTTATATCGAGTGTCTTTTTTACTATAGTACCTATCGTAAAAATACAAATAAAAATGAGAATAAGACTGTAAAACCAAGTCCAAGACTGAGAATATGAGTCAAATAAAAAAAAAAGAAAAAGAGTAAATCAAAGATTTGGGAATTTTTAAACCGAGTCTTGCTGCAGGTCCTCGCTTATGTATCCGAAACACGTACACGGATCCACATATAAATCCCAAAAACGCCGTACATGTATATATACACGGCTACTAAAACTATACGTGCAGGATAAATAAACTTACGTGATAATTTACTATGCGAAAGAAGTTCGAAAGAACGAACGGATCGCACATGGGACGTATGCAGCAGGAGGGATCAGTTTGGTACCAAAAGAAAACGCAGACTGCATACGTACATGCTAGTTCGTTTATACAGTCTATCCTGTGAAAGACTATAGTCAGAGAATTTCAAAAGGTGAGAATAAAGCGAAGAGAAAGAAAAAAGAATTTTTTTTTGATAGATCGATACGCGTCTCTCGTGGAATTTTGAACGAAAAAATTCTTTCACGATTTAATTAATCGTGGTTCAACCAGATAGCGGCTGCTCGCTTATGATTTATGATCGTTTTTACTCAGCTGGTAATAAAATCTCTCGTCAATTTTATCATGCGTGAAAAAATTTTTTATTTCTATTTTTTGATAATAACCGGAAATTTAGCTAAAATCGTTTTGACACGGCTGATTTTAGGCTACCAGGTTTACTCAGGCTGCAACGATGAAAATAATTTATTGATCGTTTTATGCCGAAAGAATTTATCAATGTTTATATACGTGGAACGTATATGTATACGTATATATGTACACATCCATGTGAGAAGTTTAATCTTCGCTCGGTAAATTCTCACCTAATCGAAAAAAAAAAAAAAAAAAAAAAAAGATCGATACTATAACGAACAAGGAAAATTCTTATAAAACGTCGACATCGCGGTTTATCGAGTCTAGACGATGTATAACTGTTCTCTGTTTGTATATGTATAAAACAAAAAAAGAAGAACCGATCGAGAAGAAAAAAGGAAAATAAACCGAGTTTAGTTTACATAAAAAAATGAATCAAGAATCGAGCTATATTTTCATCGGGAAAAATTTTACACTGTATTATAACAACGATAAGATAGACATATAATAACAACTGACTTGAATGATTGATCGATCAGCTGGAAAAACCGACGATGGAAGACCTCTGCGGGGATGGACAAATCTCGAAATTTCTCGGTACTGGACCGAGGCCTCAATTGAATTGGAGTTGGAAATCCGCGAATGGTTCGACTCTAAGAACTCCGGCAACTGCAGCAGCCCCGTCGAGGGCCGAATGTTTCGTAGAATTAGTGAACATCGGAGTTTGCATTATCGCCCTTATCCCACCAGCCCTTTTGGTACTCCGTTACAAATTGGGCGGAAATCAAAAGTAAGTATAAAAAAAAAAAGAAAAATTATTTCCGATAGCGTAAAATTAGGTAATAAAGGAGAATCGAAGACAATTCTGGCTCTGGGATAGAGAATCCAACATAAAACCGACCAACAATTTTAACCGGCATTTGTATGTACTAGGCTAAGTCAGCTAATTGCTCGCGAACCTCGTTCAATTTAGAGACTCGGTTGGTTTTCCCCCCCGAGACTGAAGATGAGAGCAACGAGTTTATTGCCTCGTTGCTGTGTATCATTACGTTTGTCCGAAGCATGGGATTCCAGGCAGTAACTCGCTTTTCTTTAATCTCTTTTTATCCCCCGTTTTTCTGTCATTATATTACATACATTATATATGTATATACGTATACGCGTGGGTTTGAAAATAATTGATACGTATTGCAAACGTCTGTCTATACGTATAAGTGAATATGTAAATATATACGCTAATTAATCAGGTCGTGCCGGGGGCTTCTGTTTAATGTCATAAATCGCAAGTATTTGTATACGAAATTGCGCGTGATCATTTCTATACCGCGAATTAACAAGACTATAACCGTGATAACATTCAAATCTATGAAGAGTGCTGATTTTGTTTCACCGAGAAATTATATGAATGACGAATTCGGTATTTTAAGACCGTATATCTATAAACGGTTATACGGTTGGTTTATACACCGTTATATAACAACCGTGACACACACATGCGTGTAATCTTTATGATCTACGATATATATATACACCCACTACTTATTTGTATTTACGTGTGTGTATATTATCCATACCTATATGTAAAAACGAGACTGCGCAATGGAAGTCTCATCTTCGGTAGCCAGTTAACACCAATATCTGCCTACATATGTATGTATTAGTTATGTGTATCTGAAGGATGAATGAAGCTGCGCCCATATAAACGAATTTAAATCAATTTTTAAATATCTTCCGCTATTCAATAGCCACTTGTGGCCTCGGTTTCGATTTCTTTTAATTATAATTTTATACTATCGATGTTAAATCGTGACTCAATATGTATGTACATACGTCTCTTTGATAGTTTGAATCGATATAGTGACTTGCATTCTGCTTCTCTTCTTCTTCTTCTTCTTCTTTATTTTTTTTTTTTTCGCTCATTATTGAGATCATTATATAGTTTCTCGTTTGATTATATAATTCGTCCATGAGGAAACTTAGATGAGATAAATTTCATTGATCAATCTTAACTCCCATTGCCTGACAATATGATTTCGCGAGAGATTAATTTCTTCCTTTTTTTCTATGAATTACGTATTTCGCACGGTTTTATATTATATATACCAATTATACCTGCTATAAAGGAAAGCTGTGATTAATGATCGTTTCTTTCGTAACTCAATACTATTATGTATCATCATAACGGTATACAGTTCGAAAGTTTGTCTGCAGGTAAACGAGACATAGATATCGCTGAAAAAAAAAAGAAAATTCTAAGAAAGGTGAATTTTGATCGGAAATTTTTTCGAGAACAAAAACCGCAAACTTCTCCATACAGCGATGTACTCTACACTGTACAGTCCAGTACACTTTAGTTTGTATCTATGAGGTGCAGAGATACACGTCACGATATATAAGTTAAATGGCAAATCGTGAAAGACGAGAACGAATTCTTTGCGCGAATATTTCCGGGAATTCCCTCGCTGCAAAATGAAAAATAAAATTAAAAACTGTTCGTGTGATATTACACGTATGTCGGTTATTGTGATGAATACGTGGAATAATCAATGAAATGCAAATTCAATTTTTCTTCTTTTTCTTTTTCTTCTTATTCTCAATAATCGTTTTATAAATATTATTTTTTGGGGGTATGAAATCTCTGACCCAGCCGTGACTATAATATGGTTTACACCGCACCATAATACGAAATTTTATGAACTTTATTATTTCAATCTTCAAACAGGTTTTTCATTATCTTAAACCCCGCGCGAGAAGGTCCATCGTTCAGGTTCGAAGATCCTCGTTAACGTCGAAGAAGGATTATACGTCGGTGAGAATGTATATCGAATTTATATTCACTTTCAATTTCAGTTCGGATGACGAAATTTGATCATCTTTAGAAAATTCGCTTCAGAAAAAAAAAAATGATCAAGCGATGCAGCTAATTAGCACAAAGATGCGTCGCTGGGACCAAATAATCGCAGTATAAATAATCCGGTTAAAATTAACGATGTCGTAATTTGTATGTATGCACATAGTACATATGCAGCTCTTCTAACGGTAATTTACACTCGGCCTATGTACTTTGTGCCGCAAAGAAACTGGCATTGCATGGATATGCGTTGATTTGGACTCTTACGAGAATATCTAGCCGAAGGCTAAATTAGACAAGTGATAATTTTTTGAATGTTTCCCCTGACTTGAGGCTGACACCTACGCTGTAAAAAATTGAATGAGCAAGAGTATACTGTCCAAAAAACAGAATAAAAAATTAGATATAAGAGAAAATGAAAAAAAAAACGACGACTCGAACGTTGAATAATAAAAGAGGAGTCTCTGCGTGTAAAAATACGAAACGTTCCTGGAAATTATAGAAGTTGTGCAAATATACATACGCCGAATAAGCAGAATACACAGAACCATAAACGGGGGTATGGTATTAAAACGCGTTCTCCTATATATAAGTACGCAGGTCACGATCACCAGATGCGTTTAATTTATTCAACTAAACATTTCCATATCCGGTTTTTGCGATTTATTTTCATCGCGTTCCTCGATTCCCGAATATCAAAGAATTAGATCATTTTTTTTTTTTTTTTTTTCGATTCGTTCGATCAAAAATTCGGAGTGAAATTTTTTAATGACGAATTAGCTAACGACGAGAATCGCGAATATTTAATCATGGGATCATGCGAACGGGGATTACCAAAGTTTTAATAGTCGTGAATCACGTAGGTGCAGGATCGTTATACACCTATTTTTAATACCTCGGTTAATTCTAGCCGGTGAATAGGCGATTCCGCGATTAAAACAACGACCGGAAATATATTGTATTGTTTTATTAGTGACGCAGGTGAATTAGAATATTATAAAGATTAGCGAATGTCGCCGGCGTTGAGGTGCTCGACGACGGCGACGGGCTCTTTGAAATAGAATTTCGCGAATCGCGATATGAATAAACGCGAAAAATCACAATAAAACAAAAAAGAAGAAGAAGGAGGAGCAGAAAAAATACCCGAAATACAAGAGATGAACTAAACCCATCTATTGTCACCCTAAATCAAACTATGAGTTGCCCTGCGTACAAATTCCGGGAACAAGTAGAGTCGCTTAATTAATCTTGAAGAATACCATCGAGTTCTTGAACTTCTATCACCAGCTGCCGTTCATGACTCATTTCTTGATACGTATACGGTAGAATATGATATATCATGATGTGCGATGTGTGAATCCGAATATAACGAACCCGACGAAGAATAATCAGAAATAGAAACACAAAAATTTTTAATCCTTAGGTTAAACGAGACTCTTCTACCTCTCCACAACTTGAGATCAGTTCTTTGTATCTGCCTGGTGTTAGCCCTCTTCGTGGATCTCGCAGAGAGCATTTTCGACTCCAGAATCCTGCTCCCAATTTTGAGTATATTGGTGGTTGCGGTATGCTGGACTCTTCACAGAGCAACCGAAGTGAGAAATGGTCTCGGAGTCGTGGTTACTGCGGGTTCTTTTACGATCACATCGATAGCGAGAGTCTGGAGACTTCTTTACATGCACAGGTCTCATGGTTATTCCCGAATCTTCGCCATTTATATTATTTATCATTTTTTCTTTTCTTCAAATGGTTTGAACAAACGAACGATTTCTTATACATTTTTACATTTTCATACGCGTTTTAGCCTCGGTTTGAACCTCCGCCACGCCAGGGTTACCGCGACCGGAGGTACGGCGGTGCTTACAGGCCTTTTGGCCATCGTCGATACGTACACTTTGTACAAACTGGTGAGTCCGCGTTATTGTTAGCCTTATTCCTTATACATCGTGAGATATGTTTTCGCAAAAGCGTACGACGATGCGTCGTTTATCAAGAAATTATCACGGACGATACACACGAACCGTCAGATTTGTTTGTTTTAACAAGCTTCGGCATACGCGTTATATACTTCGGTGTAAAATTCAAAGAGATGATCGATAAAGTCCAGACGAAGTTTAGAAAACAATTTTACGGTTTTACTTAAACTGTAAAGAAATTTTTTTTGTTACAACTATTCGATTTAGCTGCAAAAGAACAAGAGATACACTGTCCAGAAGACCCAGAGTCCTCACACCTCGTACAAACACAACGATGCTCCTTTTTTGAGTAAAATAACGTTTCATTGGGTCGTCGAGCTCCTGGGACGAGGGTATCGGGCTCCCCTGGATTTGAATGACCTGGGAGAACTCCCTGATGAAGAATGCACGAAAGTACAGTTCAAAAAATTCCTAAAAATCTACAAAGAGGAGCAGGTAGGTGAAGCTTTAGGGCTTAGCATTGCCGGGGCTAAAACCGAACCCGAATATCGTCTGATCTTTAAATCTGATCGTAGCTAAGTGCAAAAAACGGTAAACTCTCGTTATGGCGTTGTTACTGGCGAAGAGTGTGGCTCGGCTTCCTCATCGGGGGGATTTTAAAGCTTTTTGGTGACGTCACTACCCTGGCAGGACCCATGGCGATATCGAGGATAATAAGCTACGTAGCTTCTGTCCAAAACGCGACATCGACGGACCGGGGTTTTGGCTTAGAGGTAAAAGAAAAAACCTACCAAAATTTTTGCAAATTTTATAAACGCTAATATTCCATCCAGAGTTTCGTCACCCTGGACGAGCTGATGAATAACGGCTATTTTCTCGGTCTTATCGTATTCCTGGCTGCTATTTTGCAAAGTACATTGAGCCAGGCTTCGACGCACATCCTGAACGTCGAAGGGATTCATCTGCGAACCGCTCTTCAGGTAATTGTATAAGTTTTCCCATAAAATCGTATGGAAATTCGTTATTCGAACCGATTTCTTTCGCCCCAGGCTCTGGTCTACGACAAAGCGCTCAGGCTCTGTTCGTGGAACATTTCTGAAGACGAGAAAATACCGGATAAAGATGAAAAGACAGGGAATAATCAGCAATGCGGTAACACCGACGGTAAGTATCACCAGGACATTGGAACGTTGACTAATCTGATGGCTGAAGACGCGTACAACGTCATGAGCTTTTTTTGGATCGGTCATTACACCTGGGCAGTTCCTGTGAAGGTGAATATCCGCGAATTCTTCCTTCTTTCGTAAAAAAATCGGGCTCTAATCATCGACGATTTCAGATAATCGCGATCATCTTCCTGCTCTACTTGGAGCTAGGAGTTAGCGCGATCGTCGGTGCTGTTTGTTGCATTTTGATCGTTACACCGATGCAGCTTTTTCTGGGTAAAAGAATGTCAACGAACTCGGAAATAATGGCGGTAATTATTCAGCTAGTAAACGTCTCGATATTATTTCGCAAATTTTTTGCACCGCAGCTTCGAAAACCGATCCTTTCTTTCATCCAGGAACATAGCGACGGGCGTTTAAGACTCATGAACGAAGTTCTTCAGGGAATGAGACTGATAAAGCTCAGAGCATGGGAAGAACTTTTCAAAGATCGAATTCGCAAGACGCGTAATTGCGAGTTGAAACTTCTGGACAAGGATTCTTTGTACTGGGCGTTGATCAGTGAGTCGAAAATCTTGTTTTTGCGATATTTGAAAACGTCAGGGAATTATAATGCTCTTCCTTTTTTTTCATACCAGCATTTCTTACTCACGCCTCTTCGGTTCTGATGACCCTGTTCACTTTCGGGGTCTACTTTTGGGTCGAGGAGTCTCAACTGGACGCCGGAAACGTTTTTGCCAGTTTGGCTCTATTCTCTCAGCTCACTGTTCCGCTCTTCATTTTCCCGGTCATTGTTCCGATCATCATTAACGCCAGGGTATGTAGCGAAGGACCAGAAACACAATTTTAAACCCCTTCACCTAGTTTATAGGAAAAAAAAATCGTTTCCATTCAGGTCTCGACGACGAGGCTCGAGGAGTTTCTGCTTTTGCCCGAAACCGTTGATATCTTGCCTGACGATGATTTGAAATCATCTTCCGGGGACACGAAGATACCGAAAAATAGATCCAGCGAGGATGCTGATGTGAGTTGAAAGGCTTTTTATTTAAATCAGCGAAGTTTTGACCAAAGCCTTCTGCACTTTTCCCCAAATTTTTATTTTTTTTTTTTCAATCTTTTTTGTTTGGTCTATCATTTACCAAGGCAGAGGCGGCTAAAACGCACTGTACTGATGCGGTTTTCCGCGGATTAGACAACATAGAAGAAGGCGAAGAGGAGCATAATTCACAAAGAGACGATTCGGCGTTGTCCTCATCATCGGACACCGTTTTTGAGAAGGAATCCGAGACGGGACAGTCCGTGGTGAGCGTTAACGGCGTATTTTCGTGGGGCTCTGAAGAGAACCAGCTCGTCGTTGACGATCTGACGTTTCCCCGAGGTAATAATTCCCCGAAACCTCGTTTCCCTCTCGTTCAAAGTCTTATAACTTAAACTGCAGAACTGTAGAGAGTATAAAACATCCCGCAGGAAAGCTCACCCTTATCGTCGGTAGAATAGGAACAGGAAAAACTTCCCTTCTGTCAGCGATTCTTGGAGAAATACACACGATTAGAGGAAAGGTGGAATGGTCAAAGTAAGTTTCGGCAAAAATCTGCACGTAAAGTTTAGAAAAAAAAATCAAACTAAAAAGGGAAATGAAATTTCTCAGAGGCACGAGGGTCGCTTACGTCGCCCAAAAACCTTGGCTCCGTAACGCCACGCTGAGGGAAAACATTCTTTTCGGATCCGATTACCGTCCTTCGAGGTATCGCAACGTTATCCGTGCCTGCGCCCTTCAACCTGACGTAGACATACTTCCTGGCAAAGATCTGACAAGGATCGGTGAAAAGGGAATCAACCTGAGCGGTGGACAGAAACAACGGATAACTATCGCCAGAGCTATCTACAGCGATGCTGATACGATTATTTTGGTGATTGGGACAAAATTCCTTAGAATCATTCGTTTTTTTTCTTCCTTGAGAAATCGGGTTTCCGATTCTCTTCTTATTCTTTTTTTTTTGTTCCTCGGACTGCTTTCCAACGTATCGAGAGGAATATTGCATATCTAGGTTGAAGAATTTGTGGTTTTACTTTCTTTTTTTTTTTTGTTTAGGACGATCCTCTGTCCGCTTTGGATCAACAGGTCGGTCAACAGGTATTTGACCACGGTATCCAAAGGCTTCTTTTAGGGAGAGGCAGGACAGTAATTATGGTCACTCACAGACTCGAACTCATGTCAGCTGCTGAACAGGTCGATAAAATAATAATTAATCAATTCAAAAATTCCAAAAAAAAATCGAGAGAATCGATCCACTCCATTTCGATTTATAATAAAATGAAATTCTTTCGAATTCTATTTTCGTCTCAAAGAAAAAAAAACTGTCTAACAATATTCTATCAGCGATTCAAATATGACCAAAAATCTGAAGAAAAAAAAAAATCTATTTCTATGCAATTTCATAAAGATCGGAAATCCTCGATATCCTTAGATCGTTGCCATGGAGGGCTGCATGGTACGTGCCGTTGGCTCGCGATCAGCAATCGAATTATCGGATCCAGCGCTGGCCGCAGAATGGCGAGAGGCTGCGAGGCGACGAGACAGTCAATCGAGATCGCAAAAAACGGCTCGAGATCGGTGGTCGTTGATCAGACTCGTGTCAAGAATTGGAATAAACCTTCGGCACGGTCATGTAGGGGATGGCTCGTGGAGTACCGATCAAGACGCGCACGTGGTGAGTCTGATTGATTAATAAATCAACGATTTTTGAGCATGAATTTATAATTTCCCAAATTTGAATTATCCCGATTTTAAACCGTGAGAATTTTTGGGGAATTTAATAAACGTTTGTCTCTCCTCGTCTCCCAGACACCTCCAGCCTTCGTTCCTCTGAGAACAAGACGATCGACGTTACTTGGGTCCCGATATCTCGCCCACGATCTAACCGATCTTCCGGTTCCAACCGAAGAATGGGGCGTCGTAAGAAGACGGTCTAAAAAACACAAGAGCGCAGTGAGAGCGACGAGTCTACAACCGCCGAAGAATCCTCCACCAGCTGTGGTCAGGCAGAGCAGTACACCGACGATTTTAGACGGCCACTACACACAGTCGAGGTAACCAGAAAACCGATTCGCATTTTTTTACAAATTGATCGCAGTTTTCGAAGAATTTTCATGTGTATAATACGTTCATACAGAAAACGAAACAATTCGGAAAATGGGCAGCAAATCGGACTGTTTAAACAAATTTTTTCCGGCAGGTAAATAATCCACTGCGAATATGATAAAAAAAAAAATAAAAAAAAACGGTTTTTTCGAACAAATTTTACCGTCTCAATTTTATCCCCAGAACTACACCGAACCAAGAATCCGATAACCATCCGGTAAAGCGTCTATTATCAACGGAATCCGGTTACACAGACGACATGGAGGACGAGGAGGACAGTGAGTGGGATATTTTTCGGTTTAAAAAACTTTTGAAAAATGAAAAGGAAAAAAAAGGCTCCGATTTTTTCTGATTTTATTCATCTTTCGCAGGAATGTCGACCCGCGTAGATCAGGAGAATGCGGAATACGATCAAGACATGAGCGGGCTAGTGACTACCAGCGTTTGTGCCTATTATCTAAAAGCCGGAGGAATTGGTCCAGGTCTGACCTACGTCAGCGTGGCTTTGGCATGTCAGGCGATTCGGGTTTTCACCGATCTGTGGCTAAGCAGATGGACTGAGAGCGGAAGCGAGGTCGACGAGACTCCGAATCGTCACGAAGAAGTAATAAAACGAAAAAAAATCCAAATACAAAAAAAAAAGACAAGAAAAAACATGGCAAAAAATTAACAATCTCCAAATTTTTCAGACCATATATTACTTCCTAGTTTACATCGGTCTTTCGATCAGCTCCATCGTACTCTCGGTCGTTTATAACGCGGCTGGACAATGGGCCGGGGCCAGAGCTCGAAGAATTATCCACCGGGAAGCTGTCGTCGGTATTCTCGAAGCTCCGCTAGTTTTCTTCGACAAAACTCCGATCGGTAGAATTTTGAACAGGTTTAGCGCGGATATGGGCGTCATCGACAAGGTAAGAAGAGTTTATTACGATAAACCGATCTTATAGTTCAAAAAAAAAAACCAAAAAAAAATTAAAAAAACTAATCCTGAACCAGAAACTTTCGACGGCCCTTCAAAGAACGACGGCATTCGTTTTGCTCTGCGGATCGGCGATGTTGGTCAACGTGATAATATCGCCGTGGTTTTTAATCGCCGCTATTCCAACCTGCGTCGCATATTTTCTACTGCAAAGATTTTACCGAAGAAGTGCCAGAGAATTGCAGAGACTCGATGGCAGTACCCGAGGTCCTGCAGCGGCCCATTTTTCCGAGACTTTAGCAGGCCTTCCGACCCTCAGAGCCTCCAAACAGCAGGAACGTTTCATGGAGGAAATGGTCGAGCATTTAGACTTCAACACTAACGCTTTTCTCATATTAAACACGAGCAGTAGATGGCTGGGGATCGCCTTGGTGAGAATAAGAGAAAAAAATTTGTTTTGAATTTTTTATATTTTGGATACGACACCCTAAACCCCGTAAAATTTTTCACGCAGGATTACCTAGGCGCGGTTATCGTCGCCGCATCTATTCTCGCCGCCATAATATCCGCGGAACTTTATCCGAATCGTGTTACACCGGCTTTGGTTGGTCTGGCAGTGAATTACACCCTTCTTGTACCGATTTACCTCAACTGGGTTGTTAAATTCGTTTCTGAGATTGAAATGTACATGGGAAGTGTGGCCAGGTTGACTAGCTACACTAAATCACCGAGGGAAGAGTACAGGGATAATGGTAACACAGTCTTGGCATTAATTAAATCAAATCTAAATTTTTGCCATATAGGAATCTCGACGTTTACTCATTTCAACGCTTTTCAGGACTCAAAGTAAGACCGGACTGGCCACGGTATGGGAAAGTCGTATTCGACAATGTTTCACTGCGATATGACTCTGCGAGGGAACCTGTCGTCTCAAATTTGCAACTGGTCATTCCTGCCGGGCAAAAGGTAGGCCTGGGTTCAAAATTGAGTTTAAAAAACAAAAAAGCTAGGCGTTTATTGCCATTTGCTCATAAATTTTTTGATCCTAATCAAAGAAAAATAAAAAATATAGGCTTCCGATAAACTTCGAATCGTTTTTCTTTCAGCTCGGTATATGCGGAAGAACGGGAAGTGGAAAGTCTTCGGTGGCAATGGCTCTGTTTCAATTCGTAGATGTGTGCGAGGGTAGAATAATAATCGACGACGTAGATATTGGCAGGGTTTCACTTCGCACTCTGAGATCTCGACTTTCGGCTATTCCGCAGGACGTTATTCTGTTCAGTGGAACCATAAGGGAGAACCTTGACCCTCTCGGAAATAATACAGACGATGAGATTTGGGCTGCTTTGGAATTGGCCCAGATGAAGGAGATCGTAAAGGGCTACCCCGAGGGCTTAGGTATGTATAAAAAAAAAAAGGAAAAGAAAAGAAAATCGTAACAGTATTATTTATTTTTGATTAATCACATTTTTCCTCCAAAATTTTATTTTTTCTTGAAAATTTAGGCACGGAGGTCCGGGAAGGTGGTGAAAATTTCTCAGCTGGACAGAGGCAACTTTTGAGCATGGGAAGAGCTGCGCTTTTAAAATCGTCGGTTGTCGTTTTAGACGAAGCTACAAGCGCGTTAGATGCAGCTACAGAAATATCTGTCCTTAAAGAAGTGGCGAATGCTTTTAAGGATAGAACTGTGATCACGATTGCGGTGAGTATTTATTTTTTTTTTCAAATTTTAACAAACTCAAACAAATCTATTTCATTTTTGTTACAATTATCCGTTACATCGAGAAGAAAATTGAGACCGGAATTTGAATTCCTTTCTTCAGAAAATTCTCAAAATTGTATCTTAAATTTCAAAATCAAAAATTTCTCTTGACTTAGTAGAAAATTTCACGAAATTGGATCGCAAAATTTTTACCATTAGTCCAAAAAAGAAAGAAAAGAAAAAAAAAACTGCGCAAACCTCGACCAAATTTCATTCAAAGCATGAAAAAACAACAAAAACGAAAAATATTGAAGATCTATCATTCCGAAAAATTTCAGCACCGTGTCGCCTCGCTTCTCGACTGCGATCGTGTGATCGTGTTCGACTCCGGGCACATAATCGAGGATGGACCACCGAAAGATTTGCTCAGACGTCCCATGGGCTCGTTTACAGCTATGCTTCGTTCCTCAGAAGATGCAAACGTGGATAAAGTTTAATGGCTGTCTTTTTTTGTTTCTTATTTAAATCGTCATCGTCATCATCATCGTGAAAAGTATTCAACTGCAACTACAATAAAATATAATATAATACAAATAATAATAATAAAACGATACTCAGGTCATTATATATTATATACCTATACTATATAATTAAATTAAGTAATTATTATATACCTTGTAGTCCAAAAAAAAAAAAATATCTAGCTTTAATATAATATTACAAAATTTTATCGTAAATATAACGTAACTATATGGGTTTAATATTTTCTATTATGTGGCTGTATAAACTAATTCTAAGCTACGTATACCTATGTAATTGTACATATACCTATTAAGTATATATATAAAAAAAAAATTTCCCAAAAAGAGTGAAGAAAGAAAATATAGAAAAAATCAAAAACTGACAATCATATTAAGTAAATAAATAATTAAATACATATGAATTTTTTTTACCAATCAAATTTCTCTCCTAATTATCCGTTTTCAATTGATTCATATAATATATGACCCATATACATATTGGTATATGTATACTGGTGTAGATAAAATATAGTAGCACTTGATCGTTACGGCAGCGATTCAAAGATCTCTAAAGTGGATAAGATTGTTGGGTTTTATTATTCCGATGACGATGATTATTTTCCAGTCGGATTTTGTACCTGAAGTAATCAAAGTCAGGCTAAATTACTGCAGATTTTTGAAAATAATTTTCTTTGAGCCAAACATCGATCTCAGCTGTGTAGTGAGGTTTTTTTTTTTTTTTTTTTTTTTTTGTATAATAATTCATATCTGATATATAGGTATATGTATATACATGAATCGACTGATTATAATGCCTATCGGGAGTTCGTGAGATAAGTTTCATATAAAAAATCACGAACAACAGCAACAGAGTTGAGCGTCTAATTCAGGTAGACTTTCACTATTTTTTACATTTTCATACTAAAAATCGATCTTCAAGTACCAGTGCTTTTCTATTTCATTAAATTTTTCCCTCTATCCAGAACCTAGTACGTCCATATCGCCTCTCAGTCTCAGTTCTGTCAGTTAATTAATATAAAATAAGTTCCAAAAAAAAAAAAAAACTGGAGTAAACTACGAGGAAAAATTATTAGCCTCTTTATTAATTATCGACGAAAGTTCTGACCTTATAGATTTTTTCGAGAATGAACCTTTACTTTATAACGTTGTCTATACATTTTAAAACTATGCACAACCATATACCTACTTCGATTTTTATTTTTAACTCAGGTATAAATAAAGTCGAGACGAAAGCATGGTCAGATTCTCGTGCTTTCCATCGCCGAAATTTTTCAGCCAAAAAGGGCGCCTGAAATTGCCTCTTTTGTCTAGAACGGAAGCCGCACCGTCATCACGATTGGAGACCGTGAGTGATAAAATAGTAATTTATTTTATTTTTATTTTCTGAAATTTGATGAGAACGTTCTATCACAGATACAACAGCTCCCTGAAATTCCTGGCGATCCAGACCCGGATATATCCCAGATCGTAACATCGGGAGACCCAGCAGCTCCGGTGACGCAAACGACATCGAGTCAAGTCAACGAAAGGAAAAGAGGTGTGATCGGTAAAGGAATAGCACCGCATGAAGGACCAACGCCGATCTACGATAAAGACCCTGAGTACGAAGCTGGGGATTTATTAAGGGTTCGATCAGAAGTGTGAACTCGTACTGTCTGAACAGAATGTTAAAATATTGGGAAAGAGAGTAAAGAGGAGTTCTCTTTAGCTGAGTTGAGGATGTCATTGTAGTCTGATATTTCCAGATCCCGAGAGCAGATCAAAAACGCGATACTGAAAAATGAATTTCTGGGAAATCTGGAAGAGTCGCAAGTCGAGGTTCTCGTCCTGGCCATGCATCCGAAACAAATTTCACCGGGGGCTTTGGTGATTAAACAGGGTGACATCGGTGAGTTCATAAAGTAACTGTTAGGAAATTATCCGTGAACCTTTTTTCGCAGTGTTTAAATTCGATTCATAGCTCCGTGTCTCGGAAATACATCGACCGGTCTAATACTTGTAAGTTCATTGATAAATATTCGTGAAATTCTGGGAATCTCCGAGCACAATAATAAACATTTTAATCGCTATCGATGCCGATAACTCACAAGCAGAAATACAGCTTATAGAAGTGTAGATTGCTGAATGTACTCTTTGACGATTACACGAGGATTAATATGCTAAATTTAACGTTTAAATATAATCTGCGCAGATTCCGATCTCTACGTTTCCGCGGAAGGAGAGTTCAATATTTTGGAGGGTGATATTCTGCAGGGTAGCTTTGGTCCAGGAGTCGCATTTGGAGAGCTTGCTTTGCTCTACGACACGAAAAGATTGCGGTCTATTAAAGGTGAGTAATAACGATTGGCGTTATTCGAGCTTTGAATTGTGTGGTAATTTTACTCGGTCCAATACGAACCTATACCCAATCCCAAAGCCTATCTTCTGATCAGTTCAACCATAAATAAATCTCCCTTCTCATTATCTGTCGCAAACGCAGTAAAGAAAGGTGGGAAAGTATGGGTCCTGGACAGAGCAGTATTCCGCACGGTGATGATGAGGAGCGTGCAGGATCGGCTCCAAGCGAACATACGCTTCCTGCGTCGAATCACGATCTTCCAAAGTCTCCCCGAGCCAAAGGACCACGTCCTTGCCAAGATCTCCGACCTCCTGCGAGTCGTGAGTGCCTTTTCGTGGCGAAAGAAAGTTGTTTCAGGCTCTTGAGCCTTCTTTCAGTTCTCTAATTTTCTACTGGTTTCTTTTCTCAGGAGTTCTTCCCATCCGGAACACGTATCGTTCGCCAAGGCGACGAGGGCCACAAATTCTACATCATCCGTGGCGGTACTGTAAAAATTACAAAAGACACGCTCGACGGAAGGGAAGAACAAATGGTCCTGCTTGACCGCGGTAAATATTTCGGCGAAAAGGCTCTTCTCAACGAAGGAGAGAACCGACGTCAGGCTAATGCTATCGCCCTACCACCAGGAGTCGAATGTCTCACCTTGGATAGGCAGTCAGTGAATTTTTTTTCACTTGAAAAGAACAGAATGAAAATTTGCAAGATTTGGAATTGAAAAAAAAATGTTTGAAAATTCTTTCCCACAGATCGTTCCTCAATTACCTCGGTGCACTCGAAGAAATCCGAACTAAGGACTGGATGGCGGAGTACGAAAACCAGAACCAATCACTGTCGGTGACGTGGGTCAGCGAGTACGCGAACCTGAAACTCTCCGATCTGGAATTAAAGGGAACTCTGGGAGTCGGTGCGTTCGGACGGGTCGAACTGGCCGTCCCAAAACACACGTCTAACAAAAGTTTCGCGTTAAAACTGCTCAAAAAGAAAGCAATGGTCGAGTACGATCTGCAGGAGCATGTCTTGAACGAGAAAAGCATAATGCAGGCATGCGCGTCTCCATTTATTTGCAAGTTAGTCCCAACTCTGGAAATTTGCAATTTTTAAAAACCGATCATTCGAGTGGCAAACCAACAATCGAGTCACACAAATTTTCATCTTTCTCAGATTGTACCAAACTTACACGGACAGAAAGTACGTCTATTTCCTGATGGAGGTCTGCCTCGGTGGTGACGTTTGGACGACGCTTCAACGACGCCGCCAGTTCGATGATCCCACGGCTCAATTCATGATAGCGTGTGTCGTCGAAGCCCTGGACCACCTCCACTCCTTGGCAATAGCCTACCGCGATCTTAAACCGGAAAATCTGATGCTTGACACGCGAGGATACGTCAAACTGGTAGACTAAAAAATTTTTGTATATTTGTGAGGCTGTTTACTCCCTCGCTAACTAATACTTCCATCGTTCAGAGACATGATTAATTTTCGTTCAGGTCGACTTTGGTTTCAGTAAAAAAATCGGGCCTGATAAATCCTGGACCATTGCTGGAACCCCGGGATTTATGGCGCCAGAAATAATCCTGGGCAAGGGTCACGACAGGTAAATCAGTCCATTTGTCGCCACTCTCTTTGCGTTTCTATAAAAATAAAGAATTTCCTATAATTTGCACCTTCTCATCATTCGTCTGCACTTTTTCAAAGCCCAGTACGAGGCTCTAAAAAGAATTTCGAAGATAAAGAATAGGGAAAACTTTCAGAGCTGTTGACTACTGGTCCCTAGGCATTTTAACGCACGAACTTCTCGTCGGAAAACCACCTTTCGGGAGTGCTGATCACATATCGACGTACCATAAAATCCTGAAAGGTATGGAAGACGTTAGCATCCCACGTTACGTGAGTAAATCCGCGAATAATTTCATCAGGAAACTCCTGCGCCCCGACCCTTCGGATCGATTGGGATACCAACGTAAGGGTGTACAAGAAATTCGCGATCACAGGTATGCAAAAGATTCTCTCCGCTCTTTCTCTTCTCTCTGCAAGGTTTTTCAAATTTCAACGTTTCAGGTGGTTCTCTGGTTTCAACTGGGAAGCTTTACGGAAAATGACATTAGCGGCACCGATAATTCCCAAGGTTAGTCTGAACCAAAGGCTTGTTAACTAATTCACAGTATTCGCTACTTCCAGACGTATATTGATCATGGTTTTCTTCAGGTACGAGGTCACACGGACACCAGTAACTTCGAATCGTATCCAGCGGAGAGAGATCCACCCCCTGACGAGGTCTCGGGCTGGGATGAAGATTTCTAATCCTAATTATAAGCTTCGTAAATTTTTTGTACAGCTGAAACAGATGATCGTAATTAAGTAACTGAAAAATAAATCATACGTCGTATCGAGGAACTATCAACGCTCTCCCATGAACAAATTTCGCAAATGCAACTCCAAGCCAATAAAAGTACATGACTCATAGATAAAATATATCAGCTTATTGATTGTCGCGAATTTTCAGATCGTATGGATAAGATTGCTGCTTAAAATCACCCTGCATTGTTCAGGGAATACAGTTCAGTCGAATTCCGGAGCTGAAGTGCGGCGAAAGTGCAGTTTAATATACTAAGTTGTCTGTCGAGCATAGATTTCGGTAACCGTTCAGTTGTGGTACGGTTTATCTAGAGATATCGACCAGTTGCTGTTTATCAGTAGCGCGATACGATAAGCTACGTAAAAATTACGAACCGTCATAAGCGAGTCGAGTCCGTAAAATAAGTCGTCGATTATTTATCGTCACTCGCGTTTTGTATAGAAATTAAAAAGCATGATGAAGTTCTCGTGTCTACCGGCACCGAATCTTTGGAGTCAGAGAAGGAGCTTCAACTTGTCCCGCATTTCCAGAAGAGAATCCGAGTCCCCGTTGCCTCCGCAGAGCGTGAGTGATGAATTAAGAGTAGAACGAGTTGCCTTGTTCACATCGATTACGAAAATTCGTATATATCTGAACTTATTTCCACTTTGAGAAGGAAGTTTTTAACATTTTTTTTTATAGATTCATCAGCTCCCTGAAATCCCTGACGAACCCCCGCCAAGCGATCCACCAAAAATCGTATCAACGAAAGCCCCCGCGCCTCAGCCACCGAACACCAGATCTTCCTATGAACGAAAAACGGGTATCATCGAAGAAGGAAGTACGTTGGAAGCGGGACCAGTACGCAGCTACGAAAAAGACCCCGAGTACGAATTTTCGAATGAATCTTGAAGTAGAATATTAGAATAATTAGGAATGAGGAATAAGATGGCTCGAACGGTATTTAATTTTATCGTCTGACATTCCCAGGTCCAAAGAGCAGATCGAAAACGCGATTCTGAAGAATGATTTTCTCAAAAATCTGGAAGAGTCGCAGATTCAGGATCTCGTCATGGCCATGCATCCAGAGAAAATTTCACCCGGGACGTTCGTGATTCGACAGGGTGATATCGGTAGGTTTTTTTTTGAGCTATACCTTTTCGAAAATCACGACGATTTTTCGCCCTTTCTAAATTCATTAGAAATATTTTTTCCTGAAAGTTGAATCGGTCGAATTCTGCGGACTTTGCAAAACAATAATAAAGATTCGGATCGTTATCGGTGGCGATAAGACACGGGGAGAAAATCTGCTTGTGATAGTATCGAGTATCATCGATCATGATACGCGGAGAAATTCTTCGATTGAATTTATCGGTAAACTTCGATTTCCGCAGGTTCTGATCTCTACGTTTCCGCGGAAGGGGAGTTCAACGTTTACGACGGAGACACTCTTGAGGATAGCTTTGGTCCAGGTGTGGCGTTTGGAGAGCTCGCTTTGCTCTACAACACGAAAAGATTGCGTTCCATTGAAGGTGAGTAAGAACGATGGAGTTTTTCGGCTTTTAAAGCCTGTGGCGATTTTACTCGGTCCAGTACGAACCCAGAATCCGATCCCAAGTCCAGCCTATCTTCCGATTAATTTAAAAAATCTCCTTTCTCATTATCAATCGCAAACGCTAGCTAAAAATGGTGGAAAGGTATGGGTCCTGGACAGAGCGTCATTCCGCACGGTGATAATGACGAACGAGCAGGACCGGCTCGAAGCAAACATTCGCTACTTGCGGAAAATCCCATTCTTCGCGAGTCTCTCCGAGGATCACGTCCTTGCCAAGATATCCGATCTGCTGCGAGTAGTGAGTTCCTTTTCGCGTAGAAAAATCAGCTTATTTTTTTTTGTTCTTTATCCTCAGCCCTTCTTTCCGTCCTCTAAGTCTCTGCTCTTCATTTTCTCAGGAGCTTTTCCAAGCCGGGACACGTATCATTCGCCAAGGCGACGAGGGACACAATTTCTACATAATCCGTAACGGGACCGTTGAAATTACGAAAGTCATGCCCTACGGCGGTGAGGAGCAATTGGTTGTCCTCAAAAGCGGAGAATATTTTGGCGAAAAGGCCCTCCTAGTCGAGGGAGAGTCGAAACGTCAAGCCAACGCTATCGCTCTGTCACCAACCGTCGAATGTCTCACCCTGGACAGAGCGTGAGTGAACTTTGCAAAATTCAAGAAAATTGTTCATTTTTAGAAACCGGTTAAATTTATTTTGAACAGATCGTTCCTCAAGTACCTCGGCGCACTTGAAGAAATTCGAACCAAAGACTGGAACGCGGTGTACGAGAAGCAGAGGAAATCCCAGACTTTGAACTGGTCCACCGAATACGGGGACTTAAAACTCGCTGACTTGGAAGTAGTGAAGACCTTGGGAGTTGGCGGATTCGGAAGGGTCGATCTCGTCGTTTCTAAACACATACCTAACGAAAGTTTCGCCCTGAAACGGCTCAAGAAAATAGTGATAGTGAACAAGGATCTGCAGGAGAGCGTCTTCAATGAAAAATACATAATGCAGGCGTGCAAATCGCCGTTTATTTGCAAGTCAGTGAGCCACCTAATGCCTAACTTAATCATCTTCCGGCCAGAAATCGTCCTAATCTTATTTCGCAGGTTGTACAATACTTACAAAGACATGAAGTACGTCTATTTCCTAATGGAGGTCTGCCTCGGCGGTGACGTTTGGACGACGCTTCAACGACGCCGTCATTTCGACGATCCAACGGCTAGATTCATGATCGCTTGTGTCGTCGAAGCCCTGGACCACCTCCACTCTTTGGGAATAGTCTACCGTGATCTTAAACCGGAAAATCTGATGTTCGACTCGCGGGGCTACGTCAAACTGGTAGACTATAAATTTTTGTTCTCTAAATTCGTCACTCTTTCGTTAATCAATTCCAGAACATCCCTTTCCTTCGCATAAACGACTTATCCTTTTACTCGTTCAGGTAGACTTTGGTCTGAGTAAAAAGATCGGACACTACAAAACCTGGGGACATGCTGGAACACCGGAGTACGCGGCTCCGGAAGTTCTTCTGAAGAAGGGTCATGACAGGTAAATGGCGAATAAATCTCTCTTCGTTATTCAGTGAAGATCAGGTAATCGATAAATTCGATTTTCAGAGCTGTTGACTACTGGGCTTTGGGCATTCTCACGCATGAATTGATCGTCGGTAAACCGCCGTTTCGAGGCAGGGTAAAAGACCGAGACAATCCTCTGCCAGTTTACATAAAGATCCTCCAGGGAATCGACGTCGTAGGAATTCCGGCTAACGTCAGTAGATCGGCGAATGATCTTATCAGAAAACTCCTGCAGCTGAATCGTTCGGATCGATTGGGATACCAGCGTAAAGGAATACAGGAAATTCGGGATCACGAGTGAGCGAAGAATTATTCTATAAATTTGCTGTTTCCAAAAAATTGGTCTTATATCAGACCGAAGACATTCAGCGAAGTCTCTGTGACTTGAAAATTCAACGCAAAAATTTTTTTTTTAGATGGTTTGCCGGTTTCAATTGGAAAGCGTTGCGGAAAATGACGTTATCCGCACCGATAGTTCCCAAGGTGAGTCCATCGACTCGACACCGACTTGTGAATAATAATTATTACAACGTTACGATATTTTTTCTTCAGATACGAAGTCACGTCGATACAAGTAACTTCGAAGAATATCCACAGGACAAAGATATTCCACGTGACGAATCATCCGGATGGGATAAGGACCTGTGAATTTATTTCAATCTGCACTATTTCGTTCTGATATCATAAGGAACTGACTTTGCGTTGATTATATTTTGTAATTTTATAAGTTATAACACTTGACAGAAAAAAAAAAATCAAAATTGACTTTCTTCCAATTTTCTTCATTCATTTTCTCATCATTTAGATGATCTGTAATCGAGATTTTCAGATCCAGAAACTTCGATGAAATTGAACTCCCAGGAGTTCAATAAAGAGAATAAAAATGTGAAATAAAAATTTCCATCGAAAATCGAACGAAGCTACGATAAAATCCACGATTCAGATTCGATTCGGATGATTCAGACTCGTCGTCGGTTACTAACGATTTAAAACCATCGTCGGTTATAGATTAGCGATCGAGTCTGCAATAAAAAATTGAAAATGCATTACCGCATATACGTCCGGTTATTGAGGACTCGATGATTGCGTCGGAGTGATAACGTATCTGCAGTATAAGCTACCTGGCCAGACTGTATAACGCAATTCTTTGTAAAAATTGGCTAGTAGTTTAGTCGTTGAGTTCTTTACACGTGAACGAACGAAAGAACTGATATTTTCTCAAGCTTGCCTGTCCGATTTTTGATCGAAATTTTTCTGAATCATTCGCAGATGGAGTTTTGAAGAAATTGGCTTAGCGAATTTTTGGATTCGTAGATTCATTGTAAAAAATTATTATTCTTGAAAAAGAAGATAAGCCTCTTAAATTTTGACACGCTCAATCGACCTGCGAAGGCTTACGATCAGGTGCGAAACGATAATAATTACCAATGACCGCGACGCTATCGCAGCACCGTGTCGTGAGCTACCGGCTAGTTGTTATTACATTCAGTAGCCTCGAGGCAGGCTAACCGATAGGAGGAAATTTTTTTCAGTTTCCTTGAACATCGAGTGCCTGAGCTGACTGAAATTGAATATAAAAACTTCTCATATCCCGTAAAAATTCATTCGTTGTTATATATTCGTCGATCGATTCGTTTGTGCGGTTTCCATTATAAACAATAATTTAAAAATAAAAAAACGACATGTTCAAGTTCCGGTTCCGGTTCGTTTGAGACAAGAAATCGAAGAAAATGATAAAATTTGTGAAAACTGTGCGATTCAAGTGCAAAAAGACTATCCACTCCACGAAACAGGACGAGTAAATAATATCTCTCCATGTCACGGTGGCATTGAAATTTTTTTTTTTTTAAATCAAACTATTTGTGACCGGTAACTTTTCATCTATCGTGAATTTGCAAGACATTGCGATCGTACAGAAGACATGCTGCCGTTGATCGAACGAATGTGAATCCCTGCAGCGTTATTCAGGTGAGTTAAATATAATTGGATTCGAAAATATAACCCAGAGTTTGTACCCGGGCCTAAAATAGGCCCGTTATTTTTATTTATCGATAAATATATGAACGGCTGATTATTTTAAGCTGATAAGCAATAAGAGCCTAGGTTCACAATCAATCGGCAAACTCATCTATGTATATATTTGAGTTCAGAGTAAACATATGTAACGACGATCGTAAATAAGCGGAAGCTTATTTAAATGTTTATAAGGTGATTTTGAAACACGCAGAGTTGAAGATACGATTCTTGTATCATTTATCGTATCCCGCGGAATCTTAATTTAGAATTCATATCTCGATATCGCGCGGAGCATTTTCAATCGTACAGTCAAAAATCTCGATCATCTCCTCCTTCTTAATCCGGATTCTAAATAACTTTCGATAAAAATTAGCTACCACAGATGAAAAGATGGAGTAAATATTCGATGCGGTGCAGGGGATCAATTTAAAGTCAATTTTACACGTTATCTATCTTTACGTTTATCATTTATCACACTCGATTCGGTAATACTATTCAAACTGAGACAAAATTTGCGGTTTAATTATCGCGAGATTATACGCGAAAAACCGAAATTTCTAATCCTCGATGCGATTAGAAGCGAATAATAAAACCGCTCTTCGTCTTAGTTGAAATAATTTCTGAATCACGGGTATAATCGTAAACGAATTTTAATCCGAATATAATAATAAAGCGAGTATCGTATTTAGATAAAATAATAACCGACGAGCGCGAGGTATATCGCGGTTGTAATACACCGCGACTTCTTATCTGGAGTTATATACCTTGTAGATAAGACTTCCGCGTCTTCGTAAGGCGAATCAGTTTCAGTACGATTCTAGAACCATTCCGAGATGAAACACTGATTTTTAGTTTCTTTTAATCGTTAATATCGATATCGACGGGTTCCGAGGTACACGCAGGTGAGTCTTTGCCGGTATTTATATTTACTTTTCAAAAGTGCACCTCAGACTTTAACAGTGATTCGCATTTACGTTGATACCACGTGACACGTAGGTGATAATTACTCACTACACGTAACGTCAACGAAGCGAAGGCTGATTGTTCAGTTCGGATCGAAATTCGGTCTAAATATTGCAAAAAAAAGAAAAAAATTAAACCCGCAACGTCACGTCACGTAGTTTTTTTCATCTTCTTTTTATCTCGAAAAAAAGATAAGTTTTTCCAAAGCTTCAGAATTCCTCGTGCGTTGATTACGATCTGACAATTAATTTCACCTGCAGGCTTCGAAGGTCCCTCGATTTATTTATTCGATCAGTAACGTCGTTTCGTGAACTATTAACGTAAAAATAACTCGTGTATCGAAAAGTTTAGATCGCACCTTAGCAAATTTCGGTATCGGAATTTGAATGATAATTACGATTTCAACTGACAGAACCGTCCATTATATTATCGGTCTGATTCCAAGCCTGAGAATAATTCTTTCGTCAGCGTTATCATAATCGCGATTATTATTTCCCAATAATTATTCTGTAACAACAGCTACTTCTCTCTCTCTCTTTTATAATTGCATAATGTAAAATACTGCCAAACGCCTGTATCCAGTATAACAAAAAATGAAAACATAAAAAAAATAAATCTCCGGCTTTACCTATCTACGGACTATGTACCATATGGCTTCGTTAAATATGGTTATCAAAAACGGTTATGCATATAGGCGCGGTTCAATACTATATCCAATTAATCCCACGTATTTTCAGCTTTATACCTCAATTCTATCAGATGTTGAATGATTTTTTTTTTATGGATCGAATTCGTCGGGATTCTGGGTACGAAAGAAATTCCGTTGAAAATGAATCGCCAGCATGCGATCTATTAAAATATCGTTGACGAAGATCTGTGAGCGTTAATTCGTCTGCTCCAGCAAATTGTGTTCTTTTTTTTCAATTTATTTACACCTCCTGTTATTTTCGAGTGTGACAAAGGAGCTGGCTTTCGCTGTCGTTGTTTAGTAAGTAATCTGAGTTATCAGGTGTGACGTCACTGCCCGGGTATGAGCCCGTGATAGCAAATAAGACTTTCCTGGCCTCTTTCGCATAGTCGCGGCGCCCCCGCATTGTTTTACTTTGGATTTAACGCACAACGTCTTAATACTCGTGACACGTTCTTTGCAAAGACTTACATATTATACCCATACGCAGATTTAAAGTGGCACAAAGATTTCAACGAATTGCATACCCGCGGATACAACTCTACACGTATAACACTCGCACGTGATTCATTAACATCGCTAATTTATTCCCTCTTCAATAAAACTACGGAAGATTATTCCGAAGACGTATATATCGACAGAATTATGAACTATTGGAATCGAACGAGTCTGCTTTGTCCCCCAAAAAATTCAACATATCAAAAATGAAACAGTAAAGTAACGTACAGGTTTCATACGGCTGTGATAATTACACCCAAGGCCTCGATATCGTTTGAATACAATGCAATAATCGTTTTTCAGAATCGTTCGAAATTTATATATTATAGTCGTTTCGTGGTAAACAAGTCGTAAATTATTCAAACAATCGGTATACGCCTTCTCCGTTTAACAGACACAGAAATATATCGGATATCGAATGGTACACGGGACATTGGAATCAAGAGACTCGGTAGAGTCTCGCGGCATTGATATTTTCTCCAGTCTTATATAAAAATTAGGAACGAACGTTGTCGTAGTCTCTGTCGCAGGTATTGCGAGAAAATTATTATGCAATATTCTGGCTGAAATTATAAGAGCCAGTAGACCGAGATAGTGATACTCATGCATCCATATATCGCGTCTTGCAATTCAACCCGCGAGATGATCAAAGACCGAGTGAAAATAAACAGATGCTAATATATTCACTCGCGAGTGTCGCAACTTTGTGTGTTTATTCAAATTAGTCAGTTCGAACGAAGCATGTGACTTGCCTGCATTATGATATTTACACACACGGTTTATAAAGTGCCTACATCAGTATCGCAGACCACGTGCTTTGAACCACTTTAAACTCATTACATACCGTTACGATTCTCAACTGAAAAGATACTCCGTTCTCTTATCTGGTGAATTTAGATCAACGATTTTGCACTTCGGGCTTAGGAGCTGTGACATCAAAATATCACCGTAAGCAACTGTAAAGACAATTTCTCTATTTCTTCATAGCAAAAAAGAACCTTTTACCTTATTATTCTTGATCGGTGATCAGCTCGAAGGGCTTGAGTCATTAAAGAGATAAGAAAGTGCTTCCGATGCCGTAAAAACAGGGATTATCACATACGATACCTGCAATAACGATCAGACACTGGTTTACTTGGTCGCCGAGATTTCTGACCCTTTACCTCATCTTTTTCTTCATTAACTTTTTCATTATTTACAGATTTTTTGGTATTTTTTATTCGGGAATGAAAGAGGCGGCGAAGGGAGCATGATGAAGTTCTCGTGCTTCCCGACGCCAAGCATTTGGGGACAAAGAGGGAGCATCAATTTGTCTCCACTCCCAGGAACAGGAACTCCACCACCAACGCCCTCGCAGAGCGTAAGTTGCGAAATAGACGCCTGTGGGTTCGAAATTTTGCTTTCGGAATAGCCAATCTCTGATTTTCATTGATTTTGCAGAATGGATCGACACAGGGAACCGCGACTATTATGAGCTACAAAAGAAACGGAGATATAGAAACAAACACTACAGTTGTGAGCCATTTTTCGTTTTTTTTTTTTTTTCTTCCGATTTTATTTAGAAACTTAAAAGCATCGAGGAATTTTTCTTACAGATAAGACAACTTCCCGAAATACCTGGGAACCCTGATCCCGAGCCCACATCAACATTGCCAAAAAGTTTACCGCCGAAACGTCCCGCGCCTCAGCCGCCAGCGACGTCGAATGGCACCGAGCGTATCAACGAAAGGAAAGAAGGTGTAATTGGAAAAGGAAGCACACCGTATGAAGGGCCTACGCCTGTCTACGAGAAAGACGCCAGGTGAGAATCTCGTATGATGAAGATGAAGCACTTTTTGATGTAGGGAAAAATTTAATGCTATGAGTCTGATATAACCGCAGGTCTCGAGAACAGATTAAAAATGCTATTCTCAATAATAATTTCCTCGGAAATTTGGAAGAGTCGCAAGTCGAGGATCTCGTCATGGCTATGCATTCGAAGCAAATTGCACCTGGGACGTTGGTGATTCGAGAGGGTGACATTGGTGAGTCTAAAACTCATCGCTTGAATTATTCAGGATTTTTTTGCACTGTCTATAAGTCATCGTTCCACAGCTCTGAATTCATCCATTGAATTTATTGTTTAACTCTAATTTTCGCAGGTTCTGATCTCTACGTTTCCGCGGAAGGAGAGTTCAATATTTATGCGGGCGACCAGCTTCAGGGCAGCTTTGGTCCAGGGGTGGCGTTTGGAGAGCTCGCTTTGCTCTACAACACGAAAAGATTGCGTTCCATCGAAGGTGAGTAATAACGATTGGCGTTATTCAACTTTTTAATTGTGTGGTAATTTCACTCGGTCCAATACGAACCTATACCCAATCCCAAAGCCTACCTTCTGATCAGTTTACCAATAAATAAATCTCCCTTCTCATTATCTGTCGCAAACGCAGTAAAGAAAGGTGGGAAAGTATGGGTCCTGGACAGAGCAGTATTCCGCACGGTGATGATGAGGAGCGTGCAGGATCGGCTCCAAGCGAACATACGCTTCCTGCGTCGAATCACGATCTTCCAAAGTCTCCCCGAGCCAAAGGACCACGTCCTTGCCAAGATCTCCGACCTCCTGCGAGTCGTGAGTGCCTTTTCGTGGCGAAAGAAAAATGTTTCAGGCTCTCGAACCTTCTTTCAGTTCTCTAATTCTCTACTTGTTTCTTTTCTCAGGAGTTCTTCCCATCCGGAACACGTATCGTTCGCCAAGGCGACGAGGGCCACAAATTCTACATCATCCGTGGTGGAACCGTAAAAATTACAAAAGACACGCCCGACGGAAGGGAAGAACAAATGGTCCTGCTTGACCGTGGAAAATATTTCGGCGAAAAGGCTCTTCTCAACGAAGGAGAGAACCGACGTCAGGCTAATGCTATCGCTCTACCACCAGGAGCCGAATGTCTCACCTTGGATAGGCAGTTAGTGAATTATTTTTCGCTTCAGAAGAACAGAATGAAAAATCGCAAAGTTTGGAATTGAAAAAAAAATGTTTGAAAATTCTTTCCCACAGATCGTTCCTCAATTACCTCGGTGCACTCGAGGAAATACGAACTAAGGACTGGATGGCGGAATACGGGAAACAAAAACAGTCCCTAGCTGTAACGTGGGTCAGCGAGTACGCGAACCTGAAACTCTCCGATCTCGAAACGAGGGGAACGCTAGGCGTCGGTGGATTCGGAAGGGTCGAGCTTGTTGTTCCAAAACACCAGCCTGACAAAAGCTTCGCGCTAAAACTGCTCAAGAAAAAAGCTATGGTCGACCAACAGCAGCAGGAGCATGTCTTGAACGAGAAAAGCATAATGCAGGCATGCGCGTCTCCATTTATTTGCAAGTTAGTCCCTACTCTGGAAATTTACAATTTTTAAAAACGGATCATTCGAGTGACAAACCAACAATCGAGTCACACAAATTTTCAACTTTCTCAGATTGTACCAAACTTACAAGGACAGAAAGTACGTCTATTTCCTGATGGAGGTCTGCCTCGGTGGCGACGTTTGGACGACGCTTCAACGACGCCGTCAGTTCAACGATCCCACGGCTCAATTCATGGTAGGGTGTGTCGTGGAAGCCCTGGACCACCTCCACTCCTTGGCGATAGTCTACCGTGATCTTAAGCCGGAAAACTTGATGCTTGACTCGCGAGGCTACCTCAAACTGGTATACCATAAAACAGTATTCATAAATTTCAGATAATATCAGTTTCTTTCGACAGCTCAAAGAAATGATTTATTTTCATTCAGGTCGACTTCGGTTTCAGTAAAAAAATCGGGCTCGAGAAGACCTGGACTTTTGCTGGAACCCCGGAATACGTTGCTCCAGAAATAATCCTGAACAAGGGTCACGACAGGTAAATCTATCCATTTCTCCTCCCTTTTTTTTATTATCCAATGAAAGCGATGAATTCTCTACTATTCAAAAGAATTTCGGAAATAAATGATAGTTTCAACTTTCAGAGCTGTCGACTACTGGGCCCTAGGAATTCTGACACACGAACTCCTGGTTGGAAAACCACCGTTTCGAGACCACGATCACATGTCGACGTACAACAAAATCCTGAAGGGAATCGACGCGGTCAGTATCCCCAGCAACGTGAGCAGATCGGCGAATAACTTTATCAGGAAACTCTTGCGCCAGAGTCCTTCGGATCGCTTAGGATACCAACGTAACGGTGTTCAAGAAATCCGAGATCACAAGTACGTAGAATATTCTTCATCAGCTCTCCCTCTATCCTCAATATAATCTAACGATCCAATTTTCAATTCAAACCTTTCAGATGGTTTTCTGGCTTCAACTGGGAAGCTTTACAAACAATGACCTTATCTGCACCGATAGTTCCAGAGGTAAGTGTGAACCCAACGATTCAGAATGTTCACTTTTTAACATGAACCCGTTAATAATCTCGATTTTGTTCAGGTACGAAGTCACACGGATATAAGAAACTTCGAAAGATATCCAATGGACAAGGAACTTCCACCTGACGAATTCTCCGGCTGGGATCAAGATTTCTAGCTAATTTTTAATCACTTTTTTTTTTATTATTCTACCCTGAAGACTAACTTATTGAATAGATTCCGTCTTAGATAATCCCTTTGGGTATACACATCTCTGTGTGTATCTCATGAAATATTTTATAATTCTATACCATACGATTGAGACTACATTTGTGTTTGTATTCTACGATCGCGACTGGTCCCAGCCAAAAATTGAACGAATTAACCTGATATTTAATTACGACTACTCTCCCTAATTGATTTCTAATTATTGTAAAAAAAAAAAATTATGTATACATATTATTTTACTGTCAGAAATTCCTATATCTTTTTCTTTCTCTTGTGTCCTTTCTCCTAGTTCTGTCAATCCTGGTTCCTGATAAATTTATGGGACTAAAAATGAGGACAGGTAGTTGTAAGGAATCTTTACAAACGTGATCTTTTAACTCGCTGCCAAGCTATTCGCATGGCTGAAATTTTTATTTTAACATCTGAACACAAAATTCAACTGATAATTATACAATTTTTAGATCAACGATAAGACCAGAGATTATTATAACGAAATCAATCAATTATAAAATGTGTTTTCTAACTTTTGGTCAGGTGTCTATCAACCTGCTCCAACTCGGTGGCTATATTACCAGAAAAGTGTTCTTGAAATAGCATTAGCTGTAATAAAAAAAAAAAAAAAACGACGGAATTTGATCTCGTTTAGTAGATTCAGCCTCTCAGAGTATCGAGAAGATGAAAATAAAAATTCATCGACAGTGTTACTCACGCTTTGAACAAGTTCCTGAAGCGATTCCTCGGCTGGTCTTTCTCTGAATTTTTTTATAACAGCTTTTCCCAACAGATCTAAGGTCGTCTCGAACTCGTCTCTACCGAATGCTCGATCTACGGAAGGAGCAGACATTGGCGAGATGGCGTACCGGTGGAAAAGCCAGTGGGATACGAAATCCATGAAGTCAGGATCCAGGCTTTGATCTCCGGCAATTGTTATCTCGATCAATACGTAAGTCCAGTCCATTTCGCAGAGACTCTTCAGGACTTTGGGATCATTTACCATCGCGCAGTGGCTCAACAGACCCACGAATATTGCGTAGCACAAGTTTCTGGCTTCGGGGCCACTCTGTAATTATTTTTTAAATCTGAATTTTAAACTGATGTAAATTTCTCTGGAGTTCAAAACTGTAGAAGACGATTTTTATTTCCAACGACAAATTAAAGTCGAACAGCTTTTCTTCGCAGCTTACTTTCGAGTGTATAAGGTGAAGCTGAAGGTAAATTTCCCTGATGACAACATCGCAGTTAGTACCATGAAAAGAGAGCCCTTTCAAAGAGATCAGAGGCTTTTCAATTTCGGTCGTGAAAATAGCTGTGGTCAGTTTAAGAGCCCCAAAACATTCCTCGAGGTACAGCTGATGGATTACCTCCTCGGATTCTATTTCCAACGTGTTTTCACACTGTTGAAAATCGATGTAAGCATGTAAAAAAATTTGATAGTAAAGAATGAAAAAGAAAAACGTGAAACTAAAGGTCCCAACTACGACATACCTCAACAGAGTAATTTGCTTGGTATATAATCAGAGTGGACAAGCAATTGAAGCATATGTAAGAAAGTCTTGGGTCATTTTTTCCAAAAGCAAGAGTTTTCAGAACTTTGATAAGGTTTGGCTGGTTGGTGAACATGGCGACACCTTCGGGGGCAAGAAAAGCAACGAAATAGTTGATGAAAATGTTGAAGAATGGGATTATTCATTTATTTCTTTTTTTTTTTGGGGGGGTAATGGAATGAGACGAATGATTAATAAAGTACATCTATTTCACCTCGAACGTCATTGCGACGAGTTGACAGCAACAAGAGGCAATAGGCGTTTTGAACCCCCAAAGAAACGAGCGTTTGATCAGACACATTTTCTAGAATAAACCTCGTCAGACGGTATAACAATCTGACAAGAAGTGAACCGGATATTTGATTCGGTTCGAATATCGTAGCGAGCTTTAAGACGCTCCTGGTATTGTAGTCTGGAATAAATCGTCAAAGTAAAAGCCTAAGTCACAAAAGTAGAGCAGACTGATGATCACGATCAATTTACCTCGTTCCAATTAAATCCTAAGGGTAAAAATATGGAATAAAAAAACATATATACCGTCTTGTTTATAGTCTGAGACTAAAATCTGCTGCAACATATCCCAGGCGATATTTCCGAGGTCTTCAACGGCCTCGGAATTTTTGACTAATTCAAATATTGCCTTCATCGCCACGTCGACAGTGTCAGGGGAGCCTGTCTTGACCATCTCCTGTAAATTTTTTGATAAAAAAATTCATGCTGCGGTGATTTTTCGAGAGGAATAGTGGCGGATAAAAATGATGGGAAATTCTCACTAGGAGACAGTAGTAGTTTTTCAAATCGCCTTCGATGGTAGCGTCAACTATGCATCCAACATCACCGCCGTTCTTTAGCCAGAGACAAACTACCGATGCTCTAAGTTTATCGGATACAACGGAATTGCTCTTGAGACAGTGAACGACAATTGCTGGATGGTGAGTGTAGCACTGATTAATGTCAGCAGATTCAAGCTCGTTGAATAAACTGGTAACCGCTACCTCGTATGACTCAAAAGCTGACGGATCTTCGTGAGAAACTGCCGCGATCTTTAACGAAACGAATTTATCTCGAGGATATCAAGTTTGTTCAAAGTTTTCTTTGGAAATTATTTGACAAAATTTTAAGATTCTATTTCAACGGAAAATTTCAAATAAACTCACGCTAAATGTGAACCAAATTGCTTTTCGTATGGTGATAGATTTTCGCTTGGTCTTTAAGCTCGCCGATGATAATACGTAGGCGATTATTACCGGTAAGTATAACGCCGCATTGCTGAAAATCAGAAAATAAGGGAAAAACAGTAATCCAGGTGGTAGAAATTTTGATTTTTTGCTTCTATTCACCTCTTCGTATCTCCCAGGAAATTGAAATAGAATAATACGAGCAAAGCATCGGCCCTGGCGTCACCTTCGCTCAGATAAGGTAGCCAAGCCGAAGGTTCGATAGGTAGCGACTTGAAAGCGTTGATAAGAAACTTTTGGAACTGTTTAGTACCGCCTAGCCACATTTCAGTCGACAACGAGACCTCGGCCAGAGAAGTCAGGATTCGGGAGAGTAACAACAAAGTTTCGTTTCTCAAGTTTTCTCTGCATAGATATAAGTACGCACAATATTATTTCTCTTTTTTTCTTCGTTTCAAATTTAATTTTGCTACAAGTGCGGGTCTTACTTTGGAAGGATCGTTAAACGTGGCAAAGTCTGGAGAAATCCTTGCTCGGCTAAACAGTTTGATAGATCTTTTAAGTTGCGGTAATTAAGATCGTACAGACCGTTAATACACGTCACGAACCACAAGTAGAATTGACCGTTCCTTTCATCCTGTTCAATTTTCTGTATAATACGATAAAATGATTTCGACAATAAGAATCTCGAGAATTACTGGGAATTATAAACTGCATTTCATTGCATAGACTTACGTTGAAATTCGGTATCACCGTTTTCATCATTGACGAATATATACAATCGGCGAAATCGACCCGTGGTAAACCGATTTTGTTAACGTCGCGATCGTTACTCTGCACACAAAGTCTGTACAACCGAATATATAAATTTATATAAAAATCGGTTATCAAAGATTGAAGGAAAAAGCGAAATCTCGTGAATAAGTACAAAACTCACGGAATACCCGCCGCGCAAACGGCACAAGTCATCGCCATGGCTCTAAAAGCGTATTTTCCATCGTTAGGATTCTTCCCCTCTAAAATTCGTCGCATTAATTTCAACGTCGTTTGAATAACCGTGAACACAAGTTCTTTGTCAACGTGTCCCTCGTCGCCTCCAGCATATCGTAACACATAGCTGAGGATTCTTGCGGTGGAAAATACGATTCGATACGCCTGATATTCGGCATTTAATAACTTTTTGAAAAATTCAAATATCTGTTCCAATTCACAGATCGCGTTTGGGGATATACGAAAAGCGTCAGCCCTGAACAAGAGTTTAATAATCAATTTAACGATTTATAAACGATATTTAATTAAAATATATTAATATTCAATTCGAACAAATTTTTAGTACCATCTGAATATTTTTTCCAGAGTATAAGCTATACTCCCGAGCATTATTAGCTGATCCTTTGTCAGATTAGATTCTAGTGTTAAAAAATGACCGGTACGTAAAATCGAGGCTACTACATAAGAGGCGTGATTTTGTCTGTAAAATTCTTCGCTGGTTGTTAAACTGGCTAAACAATCGAGGGTTGTCCTGAAAATTTAGAATTTTTCTCCAGGGAACAGTTTTCAATTTTTTGTTCATTCTAAGTATTTCGATTCGGATAGTTTGTAAATGAAAATAAGTATATTGTTTCATACGTGACGAGGCGCCCCTCCATCGTCATCGTCGTTTCGCATAGTAAAGCGATTATTTCCGATTTAAGAAGCGTTTGGATTAAAATATTCTGCATGACCTTTGAATTTACGGTCAATTCATTGATCAACCAAGCTACAGCTTCTTTCTGCAATTATATTTTCAGTATAATCACTGAATAATGTCGCCTGTACATTCCCATCGTTGAATCAACGTTGTTAACACTTACCTGCTGTTCTAATTCGCGAGACATTAACTTCAATTTAAGGTTCTGTAGAAGCAGAGTGATCTGCTGACTCGCACGGTTCCATTCCTCGTCAGGTATTAAGGACATTATGATATTCGGGATTTATTTATGCACTACTTAATATTTTATAGTGCAATTAAAATTAAAATATGATACGAATGTGCGAGCGATATAGGCTTGTTCAACTTCGGAGTGTTTGAACGGTTGTACCAATTTCACTCTACCGATAATGTAGAAAGAAATTTTAACGTATCGACTTGAATGTGTTTGAAACTTGCATGAGATTCTTATAATTCTATCTGTATCGTAGATCACGTTAAGATTAATTATTATCTAGTATATGATGTAATTTGGTAAATGTTAGTGCAGATATTATTATGTATATCACTCGTCTTTGTGTTACAGGTGAACGAACTTCCATCAGGAGTCCTAAGATATCTGTGCAGCATGGATTCTCTTCCAATTGGCAATATTGCAACGTATATATACGAATGCAGTACATGAGAAATATTGTATCGATGCTAATTGCAGCAATAAATTCTCAGATATACCTGTTATTAATTACTTTGTTATTTTCCACTCTCCCCTTCCTGCCACCCTTTATTTCAAGTATTGAATAAGGTAAGTGAATCAGAATAATCGTAAGAAGACATGGTGAAGTTTTTCGATTTACAGAAATTTTAAATCGAATAATGAGCTGCGCCTAATGATATGCAATCCTGAGTCTGGTCGTACTGGAGGCGTGCGGATTGCAGGCAATGAGGCGCTCAATTTTTCCCGCAGAGATTTCGGCCTGATATCGGTTCGAATTTCATTATTTACAGAAATTTTGAGTCCAAAAATTACTCCTGGTATCAGGAGAACATCTGACCCGAGGAGGCGTGCTAAAATTTTTGGCGGGAAAACCCCCTGACTGTATGTCTAAGCAAGCATGCATTCGTATGGATCTCTGTCTCTCCCTCTCTCTGCATGTCTCTCTCGCTTACGAAAATCAGAATTTTAGAATTTTTAAGTCGAAAATTGCTCCTGGTATCAGGAGAACATCTGACCCGAGGAGGCGTGCTAAAATTTTTGGCGGGAAAACCCCCTGACTGTATGTCTAAGCAAGCATGCATTCGTATGGATCTCTGTCTCTCCCTCTCTCTGCATGTCTCTCTCGCTTACGAAAATCAGAATTTTAGAATTTTTAAGTCGAAAATTGCTCCTGGTATCAGGAGAACATCTGACCCGAGGAGGCGTGCTAAAATTTTTGGCGGGAAAACCCCCTGACTGTATGTCTAAGCAAGCATGCATTCGTATGGATCTCTGTCTCTCCCTCTCTCTGCATGTCTCTCTCGCTTACGAAAATCAGAATTTTAGAATTTTTAAGTCGAAAATTGCTCCTGGTATCAGGAGAACATCTGACCCGAGGAGGCGTGCTAAAATTTTTGGCGGGAAAACACCCTGACTGTATGTCTAAGCAAGCATGCATTGGTATAGATCTCTGTCTCTCCCTCTCTCTGCATGTCTCTCTCGCTTACGAAAATCAGAATTTTAGAATTTTTAAGTCGAAAATTGCTCCTGGTATCAGGAGAACATCTGACCCGAGGAGGTGTGCTAAAATTTTTGGCGGGAAAACCCCCTGACTGTATATCTAAGCAAGCATGCATTCGTATGGATCTCTGTCTCTCCCTCTCTCTGCATGTCTCTCTCGCTTACGAAAATCAGAATTTTAGAATTTTTAAGTCGAAAATTGCTCCTGGTATCAGGAGAACATCTGACCCGAGGAGGCGTGCTAAAATTTTTGGCGGGAAAACACCCTGACTGTATGTCTAAGCAAGCATGCATTGGTATAGATCTCTGTCTCTCCCTCTCTCTGCATGTCTCTCTCGCTTACGAAAATCAGAATTTTAGAATTTTTAAGTCAAAAATTGCTCCTGGTATCAGGAGAACATCTGACCCGAGGAGGTGTGCTGAAATTTTTGGCGGGAAAACCCCCTGACTGTATGTTTAAGCAAGCATGCATTGGTATAGATGTGTCTCTCTGCATCTCTCATTCGCTTACGATACATAGAATTTTCGAAATTTTAAGTCGAAAAATTGCTCCTGGTATTAGGAAAACGACGGGTCTCTAAAACACAAAGCATTGTCCCTAATCCAAGAAAAATGAACAAGAATTAGGCTACCTCCGATGAAGGGATAAGCCTCGGAATAAGAAGAAGATAACAAGAAGATATACAGCGGTTATTGGGAAAATATCCAATTTTTCTTTGTGAAAATGGTCCATCAATCACAAAGAAACGATTCTCCATCGATTAACGTCAAAATGTATCAAATGTTATACGATCGGGGGAGCTAACTAAAGAAATTCCCTCGGCTAATTATGAAAAAATTGTTTTATATAAATATATAAATATCTACTGTGAAAAAAAACTCGGTAGTTACTATTACATTTTATTTCAAACGTGTTATATAAATTATAATTATACACAGGTAATAATATTATAATAATCGAAATATATTATAAATGTTAAACAATCCTGAGCAATTACTCTACATAATAGACAATGTATTTCAATAATAATAATAATAATAATAATAATCATAATCATAATATCGCTACAGCAACGTATTATAATAATATAATATAATATAATATATAGAATATAATATGATATAATATAATATAATATAATATAATATAATATAGTATAAACAATGAACAATCCACTTGATATGGGAGGGGTTAATCTTGGGCTATTTATACTTAAATTCAAACGAAATACAATATCGATAATGATTATAATAATAATCATAATAATAATAATAATAATAATGATAAACTATACAATATTAACATTAAATGAATTAAAACCATACAGAAAAATATACACAATGAAAAAAAGAAAAAAATTGCAGTACAGGCAGAATGAAATAAACAAAGCACCATGTACAAGACTGATTTATAAACTTATATAGAACCTGTTATTTTATTTGTTTTTATTTATTTTCATTTCTTTCTATTGATTCGAAATTTTTTTCCGTCGTCTTGATAACTTATCTAATTCAATCGTTCGAAATTCGCTTAATATTTTATATCATCATAAATATTACGTAAACATTTCGATAATATAGATGATGAAGAAAAAAAAATTGAAGAGAATTTACCGTTCGTTACACAATAATTATTACAATCTATACGATAGTATTTAAATTTATTATACCTATGTATATTAAAGAAAACAAGAAAAAAAACCATCGTTAGCGAAAGGTGGTACGAGTTTCTTTACAAGACGCAATAGTTTCATAGATATTAATTACCTATAACAGTACCTATTTAATATTCATATGTATATAAATATTATAAAATTGTTATTGTATACATGACTCGAGCAATATGTTCCCCCGCTGGAATATATATATGTATATATATTCTTCTATTCTTTATAGATACTACCTATTTGGATCGAGTTATATTTAATACCGACTATAATTAGTTTCACACTATCTAGAAAAAAGAATTACGATACAAATAGAAAAGAAAAGAAAAACAAAAAGAAAAAAATTTTTTAAAATCAAATTCTAGTCACGATTGTTAGTCTTATTAAAAATTGACTAATTGGTGTACCAAAATACCCATACATATGTATGTATACACGTAATGCGTGGAACGTTTTCACACTTGCCTTTCAATTCACTTCATTTTATTAACGAATTATATTTTTCATTTTCATTAATTGTTCATCAATTTCTCGATATTATTTTGTGTTTTATTCCAAAGTGCGTATCCGTTATAATAATATAATTTCGCATGTATGTATACTTTAATATGTATATAAACTGTAAAGGGAACAAATGCAGAATAAATAATGCCCCGAAAATGCAACTTTCAAAGTAATTAACAAGTTATAGAAAGAAAATAATAATATATGAAAACATAAATTCTAGTCGTTCGCAGAATTGCGGTTCGTCAATCCGTTGCCAGTTGTTATACATACTGTATTCATAAATAAACGCAACTGAATTCTTGTTTCGTTTAGTTTTTCGTCTTATAATTCTCTTCTCGTCAAATATAATTCATATCTAACACAATTATAACAATAAGATTTATTGAATCATACGTTTACCTTATAAACGTGTTCAATATCAAATTACCAGCAACATTAGGTATATGTATAATCCTCGATTCGAAAATGATTGAATAAAGAAAAATAATACGAGAAAACTAAATCCACAATAATCTAGACCTTATTGAAAACGTCCACCACTTCATATTTTCACAAACTTGGATATAGCCCATCTTTTTTGAACACAATTCACATTTTTCTCACAACCATTTGATCATTTAAACAGTAAAATCTTCTGAATCATTGATAGATTACCGTTTATTTTAACTTCGCGAATTTAATTAAACTAAATTTTCAAAATTACTGATTTCAAAAATACATTTCGGCCCTCTTTGTTGCCGAAAATTTGATTCCAAATTTCGAATGATAACAATCTTTGCTTTGTGGAAAAAAAACAAACAAAAATAAAGATAAACTCTATACTCTCGGTGACTTATCGATGTTTGAAAAAAAAAAAAAAAATTTGGCACACGTTATTCATAACAGCGTTGAGCGATTTACAGCTCAAAACGTTTCTTCCTTTCAGCGACCATGCCCACTGCGGGTAGTGGGGGGTGAAGGGGATGATGATAGGTCGGCGTGGGCGTTGGTGGCAGGCTGCGACAACTCCTACCAGACCACCTCACCGAGGGAGACCTCGTCAGCTCTAAAAATATGAATAAAACGATGAGAAACAAAGTAAATAAAAAAAAATCTGATGATCATAGAATAAGTTTAACAATATTAATAAAAAAAAAAACAAATACCTGCAACGGAGAGAGCTGTGGGTTCCGGGGTGAGGCGGGATGTGTGACGATTGTTTGAACGGATGTTGGTGTATGTCTCCTGGTGTTGCTGATTTTCACTTTGCTGTTTGTTCTCCTGCCACCTGGCGTCACCGCTGCTAATTCGCATCGCTGTTGTGCCACCTTTTTGATTTTATCAAAAAAAAATATTTTTTTTCTTTTTCCAATAACAATTATAAAAAATTTAGTCCAACTTTTCAACCGAATTTCAATATTGTTTCATGGTTAGTTAAGATTGTGGAAGATTTTTAAACAAGACACAATAACCGTTGTTAATAAGATAAGGAGATAGTACACAAAGAAAGAACTCAACATACAACAGAATCAAGAAATGATGAACAATTTGCCTAACTCATGCGATTTCAAACTCTATAAAATATTCAAAAATTTCGTCCAAACAGGTCCCTGTTAGTCGATCAGAAAATCTTAAGAATAAATTTTCAGTGCAAAATGCATCTTCAATTACCCAAACAACACATGTTATTTGTAACAGTTGTTAGTATATCAGTTTCTAAAAGCGTTAAAAATACATATATTAGATGAAATTTTTATTTATGTTAGCTCGTTATCGTTACCATAATGGCAAACTCACCTCATAGCAACGAATAAAAGCATACGTCTATTATTATACTATATTCAATTAATAAAAATTATTTCCTATATCCTAAATATAATCCTAACTAGATAAATGTTAAATTCCACCACCACCGCCACTCTGTTTGGCAGTAAAACGGATCCGTGTCTTCAAGTGTCTTCTGTACCTTGATACTGATGGGGCAAGCCGCTCCTAGGCCTTAGGCTGTCCCAAAGTGGAGAAGTCAGAGTGTTAATCTCTGGATTCAATTGTCCGAAGTTAATATCTTTCTTATCATTTTTTGGTAAATTTGAGCTAGACCCCTGCCTGATCAGATCGTTTGAATACGGCAGAGAAATTGATTTGATTCTTTCAAGTTTATAAGAAAATTGAACGGGCTTCTTATCCGCGGATAATAGATTTTGGATAGAGGAGGAACTCTTGGGACGCGTATTAGACAGTTTAGAATCTTCGCTACTGGCTCTGATAACCGGTTCGTGACTACTTCTTATTTGCTGCTGAGTATACGCCGGCGAGTAGTCTAATGATGGGGATTTTGATGGCACGCCCGATGATAGACGAGGGGTGTCCCCATGCTGTTAGTAAAATATTTAAACGGTGTCAGTTAAACGAACGTGAGGGGTTTCTTTTTTTTTTTTTTTTTTTTAATACGTTAAAAACTTTCACACAATCACATTTTATGGCATTTTAATTAAGAAAACTTTCAAACGATTGAAATATTTCGTGCATAATTATCTCGATAAAAGCTTAAATGCACTGATCGTAAATTAAAAAAGAAAATAACATGCAGAATATTGAATTATAAAATAAAAAACTTTGTGAAACATTAATAAATCCCTAAGAACACCATAATATGCAATTGCAGGGAGTTAATGATTTAGTCAAATCGATATTTCAATTATTATTGTTAACCACATATAAATCTGTGCAAAAAATAAAAATGAATAATAATCTGTTAACAAAATAGCGTTAGATATTTTTCATTAGTCACCTTAAGTTGCTGTTGCAGTCTATGTATCTCTTCCCTCTGCTGGGCTATCTCGTTGTCTCTGCCCCTTAACAGCTGGACCGATTCATTGATCTCAAGATCGTTGGTTTCTGAGACAATATGAGCCCTAAGTTGTTTGTTCCTAGCGTCTAATTGTAATATATGTTGTTGGGCTTGAGCTAGCTGTTTAGCCAAAGAACCGACCCTCTCCTCCAGCGCAGCGGACTCAACGCACTTAGATGAATATTTAGAAGAGAGCGATAGAATTTCTTGCTTTATCTCTTCCATTTCTTCTCTAGAAAAAAATCCAAGGTATTATTAGAATGACAAATATACAAAGAACAAAAAAAAACTATCCCTTATATCCAAGCTACTCACTCGTGCTCTTTATGCAGTGCTCCGATATCCTCCCTTGCCTGCATCTGCTTTATAAATTCCTGCTTGAATTTTTTTATCTCTTTTTGTACTTCATGCTCGTGAGCCTTCCTCATTGCATCAAGAGCGGCCAGAGTGGCTTGTGTCTCTTCGGACAAAGCCTGTTCTTTCTCAAGCCTGAGACTCTCGAGTTCTTGCCTGTGTTTTTCCTCCATTTCCGATATAATTCTTCTATGAGAATTTTCCATCGCCAATAAACCCTTCTCACACAATCCTCTGAGTTGTTTAATTTCCTCCTTGTATCTCTTCCGAGTTTCTGCGTCTGTGTCTAACTCGGCACTTATAGATCTTTGATAAGCAGCTCTAAGCTCATTTACGTGAGCAGAATGCTCGGAGTCCATAGCGTTCAGCCGATTCTCAAGTTTTCTTGCTCTTTCTCTGAGAGTGGCAGCCTCATGTTCGTACTGTGATGTTAGAGAGTATCTTTGGTTGTCCAATTCGCCTTTTATATCCATCAAATCTTTCTCCTGACTCATTCTAAGCTCTACCAATTCGTCGTTATGGTCAGACCTCAATCTTTGGATAGTTTCTTCTAACTGATTACACTGTTTGCAAGAGAAACCCTGAGCGTAGTCACTGAGTCTTTTAACTCGTTTTCTCAATTCTGAAAACTTCTCGCATATATTCGGCCAGTCCCAGTTGTTAGAGGAATTAGATCTGGTCCAGGCAAAGCTACTGCTGTCGATTTTATCCCCACAAAGAGAATTGCCTAACATCGCGATGTCTTCTTCGAGATAGGCCATTGATTGTGCGACGTTCTTCAGCTGCTCCTTGGATTGTTGTTTCCCTGATATTTTCTCTTGGCAATCCTTAGCAAATTGTTTATACAAGTAAGTGTATTCGGCATCAAGAACGGGGTTGCTTTCGAAATTGTAATCGTCGTCCAAAAGCTTGCAGAGAATATCTTCGCTCTCTATAAGACTTGAGATGAAAGTCTCACCTGGATAAGCGAAAGTAATTTTATTCTTCTCTTGAAGAGTATCGATTCTGGCATCGATCAATGCTTTGTGAGCTATGATATCAGCAAACTCATTAAGCAGCTGTCTAGACTCATACTTTGACTCAGAGCCTAGTTTACTCCTTTTCATCTGCTCAAGGCAATCTTCATACGCCGTTGAAAGTTCCTCTATAGACAACTCCATCTCTTGTCTTAATTTCGCTTGAGCAGCGTCTGCCCAAGACTCTAAACTCGTTCTTTCAGAGGCGTCAAAGTTAAGACAAAAATCTGCCACAGAATTGATATTCTGTTCGTAATCTTGGCCGCATTTAGTCATAACGTGAGAAACTTCCGACTGGACAAGCTCCTTGCTAACAGTTTCTTGAGCCAGGGCCCAAGCCTCGCGAATTCTTCTATCTTCAAGCAGTTTTGTTGTGCCGGTATTTATCATCTGTTTTGTGTTATCTTCCTGCTCGGACATGCTCAAGGTTTCAGCGGCCAAAACGCTGGCCAATTCTTTCAACTTTGACTCTTTGTACCTCTCGACTATCTCAGAGACATCTTTCTGCTGACGGATAAGATAGGTGAAACTTTTGCACCTAGCAGCTGTAACTTCTTTAGAAGTTTCGGCCGTCGTAACACCTCCGACAAGCACTAACTTATTAGCTAACACTCTAGTGAGGTACTGAATGTAACTAGTGTTTTGGTAGATTTTGGGTTTTGTTCCTCGTACCTTAAATTTTAAGTTTGAAATAAGCTGACTAGTTTCGACAAACTCGCTGATAACTGAACACTTATCGAAAGTTCTATTACCAATAACGGCGCACTTTATCTGCCCTAATATAACCGATTCGAAAGCTATCCTCTCAGCGATTAATTTAAGCTTTTCTTTATCGTCTAACTGACCGTTTCTCGCTAAAGATATCCTCCTTTTAGTTAAATCGCTTATTTTATCATTAAGAATAGATTCTAGTCTAGAAACAACTATACCTACTGACTCTGCCGCCTGACCGCTAGCCTGATTCTTTTTACAATCCCCGCACGACTCTAAAATATCGTTAACTTCCCGCAAACATTTTTCAGCCTTCTCCTCCGCCTGGGTAGACCCCAAGCATCTTTCAAGACGTCGTTTAGACTTTGCTACAGCTCTCTCGAACCTTTTTAACCTGGACAATATCTCCAATGAAATATCGTTGCTGGATGTACTGGCAATCTCGCTGCACTCGCTCGAGTCCTTCTCTACGTCGCTTAAATTAATGCTATCAGATACGGCCGCTACTTTCGTCTCTAAAGTGCTGAGTCTTATCAGTACTTTCATTGGCTCAGAGCTAGTCGCACTGTCCAATGATTTTCTCCTTATTCTAGCCCTGTCCAAACTCTTATTCTCACGTTTTCTTTCCCTCTTTGGATTTGGGCTCGATTCCTTGGAGCTGTTCGCGGCCGAAGCTGGAGCACTCGTAAATTTGCCATGTTCAATTGCGCAAATCTTTGTCTCAAGTTCTGATAACTTTTCCTCTAACTCTTGAGATATCTGGAAAGACTCTCTGCCCTTCAAAGACAAGGATCTTCTCTTATCCCTGGACTCGGATTTTACCAATTTTTGTTTAATTGCACGAACTTGTTTCTCACTGGCGGTAAGTTTGTTAGTAAGATCCTGAATTCTCGCTGCCATTAACTGTACTTGAGCTTGATTAGAGTCTCTACATCTGGCCGCATCTTGTCTATGAGCAAGAATCTCCAATTCTAAAGCATCCTGTGTAGCGTGAGCCTCTCTGAGCTCTCTTCGCATTGCCCTAATCTCTGATATAGCTTTTTCAAATCTTCCTCTGAGCTCTTCGAATTCTTCTATCATTCTCTCCTTGTCAAGTTCACTCAAATCCAAATCCATATCGATGTTTGTTAAATCGCTAAGCGAGTCAAAACTTCTGCCACGTTCTCTAGCTGCAGAAAGACCGGATCTTCCCTCGAGCTCTCTAACTCTTGTATAAAGTTGTTCGTTTTCTTCAATTCCTTGAGATAGTCTGTCACTCAAGGTCGATATTTCGTTTTGCAAATGTTCAACAGTCATATGACTGGAGGATAGTTCATTGGTAATCATTTCGCACCGTTCAGCAGTCTCTCTGAGAATAGCTTCGGTTTCAAGAAGTTTGCATTCCAGAATTTCCTTGTCTCTATTATAAATTTTTTTCACCTTATCCAGGTCTTCGAGGTCCTTATTTCTCTGTTGTTCAGTTCTTTGGATAGTGTTAAGCAGTTCATCGACCTGTTTATCCCTAATAGAAGCCTCGACTTTCTGTTGCCTCAATCTGGCCAGTTCTTTTTCAGCACCAGCTATTTCGTTTCTAGCTTCGTTGAGCTGGGATTTCAGATCCTCAATTTCATTCTCTTGCCGTTCTATAACGACGAGTAAACTGCTCGGATGCGATTGATTTTGATCCAGCTGATCCCTCAGCATACTGACTTGACTTTCGAGGAGTTCAACTATTAACGGATTGTCGGCGCTACTCGTCAAGCATAAATCATTATTCTGCAAGATGTTATTTCCCTGTTCCTCGTCTTCTCCAAGTTCGCAACAGGCCATCATAAGATCCTCGGATCTCACGCTGTCCAGAGTGCTTCTTCTAGAAGATGGAGGCGAGCTTCTGCTTCGTTTGTAACCACGGGATCTAGAGCTTGATCTAGACCTTGCTTTAACCCTGGATAAAACTGTCCTAGTCAAAGGAGGTGATGGAGGAAGTTCAGACCATTCGTGATTCATCTGTTCCGGCCAGTTTGATCCCTTCAAAGCTAGCGCCCAGTCGCCGTTTCTTGTTAGCGGCGGTGATATCGGGATTTCTGACCAATCTCCAGACTCTCTTCTTCCTCCTTCAGAAGCTGTTCTGTATTCTTCGTCAGAAGAGAATAAAACCGAGCGTGGTGTTACTGGGGTTGAAGGAACCATAGATTCTCTTTCTCGATCGGTTATAGAACTGAAGGGAATAAAAATTGGGGAGAGATTAGAACGTAGAATTGGTACAATAAACTTTTACTTTAATATTTTGTTATTTTACTTACGTCGTTGGCGACTGAGGGTCAGCCTCCTGCTGATTTTCTTGACATGAGGACCTTGAGTCAACGTTAATTTCTGGATCCGGTATATTGGCTGCTTTTCCTATAGCAGACATCCAGCTGGATCTTATTCCGGCCGTAACTGCTGACAAAACTGTTGTTCCGCGATCGTCCCATGTCTAAAAGTGACGAAACAAAAAACCTTATACAGAATTGAACAGAATCTTGAGTAAGAAAGACAGCATTGCTTCCTGTCTTGGCAGTCTTTGACCGTTAAATAAGATCTGTGCAGTTTGCACACGTGCTACTATTCCGTGGAAAATTAAATTAAGAATTTCTATCTCGAGTCTAGTGTGCACTTTAAATCCAATTACGGTTCGTAGACCTCTGAGTAAATAGAATGAAACTAGAAAGGTGTATTTAATGCATGTAATTGTGTAAAGTAAATACCACTCACCACCGTCTGGAATCCATAGTTTCTAGCGACCAACACTGGTGTTATAGCAGTTACTGTGTTAAGATCTATCACACCGTCCATTATACCTTTATCTTCCGCGCTCGGATCTCTGTAGTACATTAATCCACACCCTCGGAGAACGAACCAGTGCTTGTTCCATTCCTGGAAGACAGAGAGTATGTAAGATAGAATTTTTCATGTTTTCAGCATTTTAAACAAGATATAGTCAATAAAAATTCAGTTTTCGTTCATAACTCTGTTTCTGATGATGACAAAAACTAGATCCAAACCTTTTTTTGAGGGCAGAGACTTTAGAAATATTGAATTCAGGAATTATTATCATTTTTTAGACTTTTAAGTAGTGAGAAACTTTAATTAATACGTAAAAAAAAAAAATGAAAATGTTTTTATTTTATTTTTTCCCACCTTATTAACGCTCTGCTTCATCAACCATCCCTTTTTAATATTTAACAGATCTTCAGCAGGTAAATCAACTCTCAATTCTGATGTAGGAGAATATCTTGTCCCAGAAATGTCCAATCCACAGCCATCAGGATCGCCTCTTATCTAATAATTCAAAAAATTGTTAGAAAAAGAATAAAAGTAGATATAATTAATTTTCCTCAAGCTAACGAGCAAACATCTTCAATTTTATCTACCAATTTGTCTTGATGAGCAGCATTCGCGGCATCCACAACATCCCTCGTTGGTTCAGAAGTTCTAGCCTTATTTCTTCTCACTCTGGGCTGGGTAAGGGAAACAGCAATATCTCGCAGCTTTCCTTCCCGCTCTCTCTCATGCTCCAATAATATTCTTCGACAAGCTTCATCGTCTAAAATTAACACAATTATAGATGAAAAAAAAATTATATTAGATTTTCGAAATCGAAAATGGAAAAATAAGGAAAAAATTTATATAAAGAGAAGCTAAATCAATCAGTTCGATTAATAAGAAAATTATCAATCATCTGCACGGACACAGATGATCAACTTTCAATTTTGTATCTTCAAAGTTCGATCATTTTTTTATTTCTTCAATTTTTGATGTTTTTTTGATTAGTTTTTTTTTTTCTTTTTTCTTTTCGATAAATTAAATAATACTTCGTTCTGTCAGAGACAAAAAAAAAACTAAAAAAAAGGGCAATAAAGTGTAAATAAATAAAAGGAACGTTACACTTAATTAACCAAGGCAATAAACTAATTAAACATATATAAAATGAATTAAAATTGAAATAAAAAAAAAATAAAAAAATGGTACATACAGAAAAGATATATACTGACCTAATTTCTCCGCGGAGGCGACGTTCGTAGTGATCGTCGTAGCCGTGGATCGCTGATCATTTTGCTGATTCATTCTCCGCCTCGCCTTGTCTTCGGCCCTGAGTTTGTCTCTCGTAGGCGGTGAAGCACTACTTGCCGGTTGGTCCCGATATTGCCTTGATTCGCTCGGGGCGATCGGTGGTTTATCTGGACCAACTATACAGGAGGCCGAAGAAGTAGAAGAAGCGGACGAGTTGTTGACGTTGTTCGTAGTCGGATTGGTAAGAGCATTCGAACAGACACCGTTCTTCGAGTTATTAACATTAACCGAATTATTCCCCGAGGAGGACGTTGAAAATTGTTGAGAAACACCATTTTCACCGGTTAGAAAAGAAGACGAGGAAGAGGAAGAAGAATTTATAACCGAAGCCACGCTCTTCGGCGACGATAATTCGACGTCTGGTATCCAACTCGGATTACTTACTCGAGGCTCTGACCTACAGCTATTAAACCTCGGCCTTGGTGGGTTCGGAGTGTTGCCTGTTTCAAAAAAAAAAACAGAAATTGCTACAATTTTGATGGATTTCGAGGGGAAAAAAAAGAGAAAGAAAAAAAGAAAAACTATTTTTTTCCTCTTCTTTTAGTGTCGTTATAAATCTATACTCACTTCTGATCCCTGGAGGAACTTGAAGAATAGTTGCTTGTCCGCCGGGAAATGTAGCATTTCGTTTGTGCCTTCCCTGTGAACAATTATTACGGTCACGTTATTTTCGTCGATTCTTGTTTCTTTTTTCAATGTATATAAATGTGTTAACGATGATCGATAAAAGGGAATAGTAGTATGTATGTACATAAAATAAGATGTAACAAAAGTTTTACGGTATAAATAAAATCTGGTTGAATGTATGTACACGTGTAATAGTATAGAATCGATAATGATAATGCCGATGATAAGAAGCTGAAGAAACTGTTATTCCCCCCTCTCTCTCTCTCTCTCTCTCTCTCTCTCTCTCTCTCTTTCATTCGCGGTTCGATTCACTCGCGAATTGTATGTATGTAAGGTATATATAAGACGACGACGACGACGACGGCGCGGCGGGTAGGTCAGTCACGCCGAACCCGATTCGCAGTGAACTGCATCGACTGTATATATATGCAGTAGGATATATCCTATGTATACGTATATACATATATAGGTGTTTGTGTATGTGTAATACCGAAGTACTGTATATTATATGGTATTATAGCCACACGATCGCGCCTTCCGTGATAAAATTTACCACAAGATCTCGCATCGACACGCTGTTCTAAATAAAAATAAAATAACATAAATAACTATTAGAAATAAAACAATTCCTTATTCAATGCCTCGTCCTCGTCCTATCTACTCCCCACAAGAATCGATTTACACGGTATATCTGTATATAAAAAAAAAAAAATATATATATATATATACTAATTTTTACGACTTTTTAGTATCTACTCTTTGTTCTATTCTGATTTCTGATATCTATGGAAACAACGGCGATAGATATATTAGATATTCGAAGGTGTGGTACGAGGTATATGAAACAGCTCAGCAGATCTGTTGGCAAAAAATTTTCTCTAACTTGGGAAAAATAAATGTGTAATAAAGGTATACGAGGGAAAAACAGTAAAGGAAGAAAAAAAAAAAAAAAAAGGTAAAGAAAAATATGAAGGACAGGTATCAAGTATAATATTATATATATACAGGTGTGCCTTGTTATACACGGGCGCACCTGTAATAAATTAACGATCAGCAATCTGTGACAAGGTGGTTAGATTTCCTCAGACACTAGTATATATATATATACGTATAGGTATTGTAAATACACTGCGCGACCATTATATTACGTAATTTCATTTTGCACCGCGCGTGTTGTTGCACTGCAACTACAAAATGCAACTGCAACTACTGCATGGCGATAGCTGCTACCGAGGTATTTATTATAGTCAACCGTAAAGAGGATAATGTTGAATAATTTATTGTGTTGTTGAAAGGTTTTCCTCATCATTTTATATAATATATCTTTATTTAAATAAGCTTCGTTATGACGATCGATTTGACTATATCTATTATACAGACGATTTGATCACCTCGTCGAGGAAAAACGGATTGAGGAAAATAAATTGTATCGGGGAAAAATCGTTAAAAAAAAAAAAAAAAAAAAAACTTGGATATATATTTTCTTTTATTTTTTCCACGAAATTTTGTTCAGAACGTTTGAAACTGTTCAAAAATTGCTAAACTTGTATAAAAGAAAAAAAAAAAAAAAAGTACTGTTGAAAAAAAATTTCATAAGTAACGAAAACTGAGAAAAAAAAGAACTGAAAATTATTCAATATTTCGCAAAAAATAAAAAAAAAATAAAAAAATGATTATTCGAAACATTGTCAAAATTTTCTATGAAAATTGATGAAAATCGAAAAAAAGAAGAATTGCAATTTTTTCTCAAAAAAATTTGACTGAAATACTAGAAAAAAAAGGAAAGAAAGAAAAAAAAAAGGTAGACAGGTACTATAACTATAATTTGAACGGCTACTTTATAGTATAGCGGGTTTATACAGGGATCTGGATATGGATCGTTGGTATAGCTACTATACGGGATGTGGTGGATAGGTAGGTAGGTAGTCGACAAGAAGGATTCATCTCCCGACACCTGATTGCCTTCCTTAGCTATATAAGCTACCTATAAGCAACAAGTCGCGGTTCGTTGCAATTACCCGCAGGATGTGCCTAATGACTTACGTTAGCAGCAGCTCTAGACTTCGCTCGATCCCGAGCTTACTATGCTTCAGTCGTAAGTCCCGCAATAACGCGATCGGCGTTGTGACGTTAGCTTTATCGTCTTTAACGAATAAATATGTATAACGATATACATAAATAAATAATATAACGATATGTATGTCGTACATAGAAATTCGCGAATAATTGGTGCGAAACGACCAATTAGGAGATTATTTTATTTATTTATTAATTTTTTTTTTTTTTTTTTTCAAAATTTCGTTCTCAAATCAAACAAAATTCTTTGAAAAATTGAAGAAATATATAAATAAATAAATAAATAAATAAATAAATAAATAAATAGACCAACAAAATTAGATCGTTGCCATTTTTTCTTGTCTCGAATTTCGTTTTATAATTCTATTGCGAAAAAATGACGATGATGATGATGATGATTTAGTTATAGACTTTTTTGTTTATTTGCTGGGCAATTGACGGGGGGATTTTGGAAAAATTGATGAAGAAAGGGAAGAAAAATTTTTACGATTGGGTAAATTAGAAAAGTTAGAAAAAAAAAAAAAATAAGAAAATAAATGTATATATACCTTGTTCCGGGGATAAACTTGAAGTACGTCAGCCCACCACCTGGTCTCTTCTCTACAGGTGCCCTTGACGAAGGTCACTCCCTCCGGAGCTGTTACAGCGAGACTGTAGGCGTGTCCGGTGATGTCCTCGGCTGCCGCCACCTCCAGGACACGAGTCATGTCGATCCTCGACTGTGGAACTGTCTCCGGCTGTAACAAAAAGAAGAAGAAAAAAAACCGTGAAAAAAGAGAACAAGGAAATAAAATATGAAACGCAAAGTAGCAACATTATATAATTTTGGTTATTTTTTTTTTTTGTTTTGACCTTCCGTTTTTACAATCTTTGTAATAACCGAAATCACCGTTCCCGAACCTGTATATTAAAAGAATAAAAAAAAAAAATTAAGAAAAAAAAAAAAAACTACGGTGACGCGATGCCCCCCCGCGTGTTCCGACTAACGTGACATAAAACATAACTCATAACCCCCGTGAGAGGTGGAGGTACCTCTATTTAGTCCTCTGTCATCATTTATCTTACCGCGGTGTGTCACCTTCTTATATATGTACTACCTATATACCTGTAGCTACATATGTATGTATAATAATAATTCTTATTATACGGATGAGAAAAAAAATTTTTTTTTAACCTTTCCCACATTTTTGTCTTATTTCATTTTATTTTATACTCTGTTTTTTCTTCTTTCTTTCATTTATTTCTTTTTTACTATACCTATATGTATTTTTTTTTTTTCAAGTTTCCGCGCGTGCTGTCATCGCATAGAGACGAGAATTACGAGAGTCTCGTGTCTCTTTTTATACACACACACACACACAGGACGAAGCAAAAATCGATAGATTACATAGATATAATATACGAGTATTAGGATAAAATATACGTATATAGTATATCTACTGTTTCTTAAAGAGATTTGAACAACTCATTCAGTTATTCGTCGTTTGTAATTATTCATCAATCAATCGCTAAGTTGTTAGCTATATAGCTAAAAATATACCGATCGCTGCAACACAAACCCTGTTGACCAAGAAACAGGGAGAAAAAAAGAAATCGAGATAATAGAAGCAAAAAAAATATCAAGAAAAGAAGAGAAGAGGAAAAAAAAAAAAAAGGTATACGCGGATTCGATACGGATATAAAAATAATTCTAAAATGAGGTGTAACGCGAATTCGTATATAGGAAACCGATTCGTCAGACGTTGTTTTTTTTTTACATTTTTTTCTTCTATCTCTTATTCTTATTATTATGTTTTCTATTTTTACCTAGCTAACAGCTAATAGCCAATAGCCGATAATAGCCGATAGACAATCCCAATACCAATTCCAATTCACTCTATACAGCAGCAGTTAAATCTTGTTTTTGGTATTTAACAATAAATATTACTCTGCAGTCCGTGAAAGGAAGAAAAAGAAAAAAAAAAAGGGCAAAGAAAAACCAGAAACCTTCGATCGCACGAACGAACGATATTATACACAACTAATTGTTTCACGTTCGTGAAAATTCAAGGATTTTCTCGCTTTATTCAAGAAAATATAGGAGGAAAGAAAAAAATTCTTCTAGGTATATAAGTATGTATACCTATACATATATACAGATCGCGTGTGTATAAGTTTAAGACAAGACGTATGGGTATATGTATAATACGGGAGTCGAGTCCGAGTCCGAGTCCGAGTCCGAGTCCGAGTTCGAGTCGAGTCGAGTCGAGATGAGATGAGATTAGAGATGCGGATACGTGCAGGTTTTAAACCGATTAGAATATACCTATATAAAGAGAGAGAGATAAAAGAGTATATAAGAAGAATATAATAAGAATAATAAGAATAAGAAGTGAAGAATATATGTATACATATATATATTCCTTGAAGTGCGTTACGTTGCGCTCCTCCCATCTGCTGCAGGAGCAACAGGCCAACGTGTCGGAATGCGTGAGGAAGTGAGTAGTAGGTAGGTAGGTAGGTAGGTAGGTAGGTAGGTAGGTAGGTACTGAGTAGTACTCAAGGTAGGTATATATACAGTGAGGAATGAAAGGTTGGTTCGTTGCTTGGTCGATTGGTTAGCTTGGCTTAAAGGCTCGCTTTATCCTCCTATAGCTATAGGCTTATATTCTCTGGCCCCAACAGCAACAGCAACAGCAACAGCAACAGCAACATATAAGTTTATCCCGTTTATTTGAAAAATGTCAAAAACCCTCACGTTTATGTACGTACATACATACATACGTGTTACAAGCTGTACCTGGCTATAATACATCGCGTCGTTTTTCTTCCGCGACGCGAGAGAACGAGAGAAGATAAATTAAAAAAACTTGAAAAAAAAAAAAAAATCCCCAAAGAAAGAAGATATAAATAAAAAGAGAGTAAACGTATATGTATACGAGTAAATCATCGCGTTAAGTCCATCTTCTCGAACATTTTTTTGCACTTTTTATGTCTTTTTTTTTTTTTTTTTTTTTTTTTTTCTGTCGCTTAATCCGCGGATATTCATGTACTTATAAATACATATATACCTACGATAAAATCGTATGTCCAAAATGAAAAGGTGTTCTAGAGGAGGTCGAACCGAGTTCATTTTCCCGAAGAACACGGGGTCCGCGAAGTCGCGTTCGCGAGATATCACAAGTTAAAAAAAAAAGTATCGCTTTGCGCCGCCGGCGCGCGCCGCGCGGCGCAAAGCGATACTTTTTTTTTTAACTTGTGATATCTCGCGAACGCGACTTCGCGGACCCCGTGTTCTTCGGGAAAATGAACTCGGTTCGACCTCCTCTAGAACACCTTTTCATTTTGGACATTTATAGTTCTGGGACACGACGTATATACCACGACATGATAATATATTGAATCATCCAATAGATATATGTATATCTATGTATGTATGTATGTATGTACATACTAAATCAACTACAGTAGTGTTATATTCAAACACCGTGCATGGCACAACTCCGAGATGAGGATCCAACCGCGTAATTAAATTAATGCGAGATGTCTTTATTAATTGACCTCGCCGCGCTCTGGTTACAAATTGCAACTATTAACCGTGTTTACCCGTGTATGTACACATATTATACATATTATACATACATATGTATGTATATATATATATATATATATATATATATATATATATATATATATATATATATATATATATATATATATATATATATATATATATATTATATATATATATATATATATATATATATATATATATATATATATATATATATATATATATATATATATATATATATATATATATATATATATATATATATATATATATATATATATATATATATATATATATATATATATATATATATATATATATATATATATATATATATATATATATATATATATATATATATATATATATATATATATATATATATATATATATATATTATACCCGTATGTAAAACGTATAGTATAACCCGCAGTCTATTTTCATCCTTGTCGCAAATTTATATAGACAAATGAATAATACGTGAGATTCTTTTATTATTTTTATTTTTTTTTTCCATTTGTATGTATATATATATATATATATATATATATATATATATATATATATATATATATATATATATATATATATATATATATATATATATATATATATATATATATATATATATATATATATATATATATATATATATATATATATATATATATATATATATGTATGTATGTATGTATGTATACGGTTTGCGATCAAGAAATATGTAATGCTAATTTCCGGGAAGTACTATACGTATATGTATAGAATTTCTCTAACCCGTCTGAATCTAGCGAATCGTGTTCCAGCCTATAATACTGTATATAGGTATACAATACCGTACATGTATATGCGGGTATTATATAGATGCGTTATAATTGTGATTTATCGCGGAAGGAACGCTCTCGCGCGGCCGCAATTAAACCCTGCGAGCATTACTTACTTACTTACTTACTTACTTATTTACTTACTCATCTTTATACCCGCGGTCTTATATCAGCTCTCCCTTCTTCTCGCCCCCCATGACCCGTCACGGGGTATTAACTGATTGTCTACCCCAGAAACCCTGCCTATTCTAAATAAAATGATCTCTCTACATGCTATAATATAATACGATCACTTCGCTATCATCAAAAACTTTGCACGATAGGTTGGACCGAATAAAAAATTTTATATCTCAAGTACTAATCAACTGAGAATGATTCCGCATAGCTACTTTTGTTCGAAATTGAACGCTCTACAAAAAAGGTCTCTTAGTCTATTTCGATGAATCTAACCGTTTCCAAGTTAGGCATGGGTTAATTACCATTAATAACCTTGGAAAAATCTAAATGTGCCACAAGAAAATTTCCCATGTCGTTTAAATAGGAAATAAATATTAAAATTAGAAGCTATTAGTCCCTTCGAGGCTCGTCATTCGATCATAAAGAATAAGTTTTCGAATGGGCCATTTGAAGAAAAAAATCAAAAATAAAAAATAGTGTGATTATTTGGCCTTTCAACGTTCGGTCCACTATATTGCCAATTTGAAAAAAAAGATTTTTTTTGTTATTTTTTTTTTTTTTTTTTTTTGTTATACAAGACTGTAACACCTATATATTATATATTATATGTATATTATAGCGCCTATCGCAAATCGTGACATTTACGTCTGAACGATAAAGTAGATGGGCATATACATAATACCTGTATATATATGTGTGTGTGTGTGTGAATGTGTGTGTATGCATACCTATAATAAATAGGCACCTGAGGGGCCAAGAAGAGAAAATACTATAGAGGAATGCCGGTGCTGTTCCAACACAACATCGAGAGATGGCAAGCGAAGATGGGTTATGCATATATAGGTATACCTATATGTATGTATGTATGTATGTATATATGTATATATGTATATATGTATATATGTATATATGTATATATGTATATATGTATATATGTATATATGTATATATGTATATATGTATATATGTATATATGTATATATGTATATATGTATATATGTATATATGTATATATGTATATATGTATATATGTATATATGTATATATGTATATATGTATATATGTATATATGTATATATGTATATATGTATATATGTATATATGTATATATGTATATATGTATATATGTATATATGTATATATGTATATATGTATATATGTATATATGTATATATGTATATATGTATATATGTATATATGTATATATGTATATATGTATATATGTATATATGTATATATGTATATATGTATATATGTATATATATATATATGTATATATATATATATATATATATATATATATATATATATATATATATATATATATATATATATATATATATATATATATATATATATATATATATATATAGGGAATATGAGGCCGTCGAGGGAGAAGATATCTTCGTCGAAAGTTCGAAAGCCTTCATGCGATAGGATAGCGTTACGCAATTATTGCGGTGGTGAAAACTGCATACAAGCAGCAAAGTATAAGCACCAACAACAGCACAATACCTATGATATATTTCATTATAGATTTCGTTATATATAGGCATAGGGTATAAGACATAGATATATTGATAAATATTCTTCTAATCTCCTCGTTATTTCAGAATTCTTTACAAAACGTCGATATTCGCAAGAAACGAGGAATAGAAGAAAAAAAAAATAGACAGTTTTATATTATATACGTATAATATATACCGAAATTTGTAAAAATTTGAAAACTTTCACGATCAGGATGAAAGTAAGTGTAAATCATTTGTCGTTCATTGTACAATTTTTTTAGTTCTCTTTTTTTTTTTTTTTTATTTTTCATTTTTTATATATTCAAACTCGTAGGTATATATATGTATAGTAAAGTAAAGTGAAGTAAAGTGAAGCGATGTGAAGAAATAACGCGAAGAGAACCGGGAAGTGTATCAGTGCGGAAATCGTACGGAAATAAGAAACAGAACTGAAGTGAAGACAAGAAAAGAAAAGAAAAAGAAAATAAGAATAAAAATAAAGGGTATATATATAGGTATAAGTACAAATCGATAAAATGATGAGAAATAGGTAATTCTAAAAATATACTTGATCGCGAACTCTGCGTCATAGCGATGCAGGATTCGTATACCTATATATACACATCATACATCTAAGAAGAGGAATAAAAAAATAAAAAACTAAACTAAAATACGGAAACGAATGAAGAATCTTTGACTCGTGAGAAAAAAAAAAAAAAATTGAGAATCGTAGTCTGCTTCCACGCAAGTCTATATCGCGGTTAATTCTAGCGTAAGCGACGTATAGTATATAGTTAGGTAGGAAGGTAGGAAGGTAGTTGCTCTGGTTGACCGCAGGCAGGCGGATGATCTGCAGCAGAGGGGGATATATATATATATATATATATATATATATATATATATATATATATATATATATATCTATGGTATATGTATATATCGCGGAACAAAGCAAAGTGAGCAAACTTTATTTTTTATTTATTTATTTTTTGCCATGATCGTGCATCATCGATATCGCAGTGGAGCTGAACCGATCAAATTACAAAAAACAAAAAACAAAAATAAATATAAACCTGTAGAAATTTACCTATAGGTATATGTATGTACGATATCGACGCCTGGGCGGAGGAAGATCGTATCTCGGAAAACCCGTGAAGAAGATCGTAACTCGGAAAACCGGTGAAGAAGATCGTATCTCGGAAAACCCTTGAAGAAGATCGTAACTCGGAAAACCGGTGAAGAAGATCGTAACTCGGTCAACCCTTGAAGAAGATCGTAACCTCGGAAAACCCGTACGGGGTTTTCCGAGGTTACGATCTTCTTCAAGGGTTGACCGAGTTACGATCTTCTTCACCGGTTTTCCGAGTTACGATCTTCTTCAAGGGTTTTCCGAGATACGATCTTCTTCACCGGTTTTCCGAGTTACGATCTTCTTCACGGGTTTTCCGAGATACGATCTTCCTCCGCCCAGGCGTCGATATAATATATATATATATATATGTATATATATATATATATATATATATATATATATATATATATATATATATATATATATATATATATATATATATATATATATATATATAATGTTAAAGTTATGTGAGCAAAAAGTTTGAATTTAATTAATTAAATTTTGTCGGAAATTTTTGCAAAAATTTGTGAAATTCGTCAAATAATTTCTTGCTATTTGTATACCTATATACGTATACATACATTTAGTATATTGGCTTTCCTCTTACACGTATACCTATATACGATTCAGCAGACTATAGTTTCGTGTCCATATATAAATACAAAAACAAATTCTTATATAATCTTGGTGAAAAGGAAAAAATAAAATAAAATAAAATAAAACTAAATCAGCATAATACGTGACTAACGTGTATACATGAACCCAGTTTCGGCTATAATATACATAGTCGAGATAATCGAGCACGTGTATATAGTAAATTCCATTGTCACTGATATACAGCTAAGTAATATGAAGGCGCCGCCTAAGAGAGACAACTACTACACTACTACTACTACTACTACTACTACTACTACTACTACTACTACTACTACTACTACTACTACTACGATGACGCATTTTGGCACCTGTCCCAGATTCAAAAAATCTGCATATTTCGACTACACACAATTTTTTTTTTTTTTTTTTTTTTGTGAATTTTGCTTTTTTTTTTTTTATATATGTAATAAAGGTCGAAGATATACGCCAAGGCGATTAATTGTCATTTAAACTTGGCCGACTAAAATTCAGAGTACAATAGGTCGACATGAACGGTTATAGGTATAGAATAAAAAGAATCTCATTTCGCAAATTACTATACTTATTGAAATAATTGAACAAAAAAAAAAAAAAAAAAAAAGAATAACATTATCTTGTTATCGGTTTCAAATCGACGAAACAATTGTTTGATCAAATTTGATTGATTGATTAATCGATCGGTTAATTGATTATCTTTGTTTTGTATATTATACCTATACCTTTTTTAATCGATAGAAAATTTTCAATTCAATTATCAATTATACATAGGGTAGTAATTAGGTATTGTACAATGTAAAAATGTATATTATTTATTTTCTAGATTTTAACTAGAAATAATTAACGTCACATTAATTAATTTTAATTAATTAATTATTCGGTTAATTAAAACCCACGCAGACCATGTACAGAGCTCGTTTTTTTATTTATTTTATTTTTTTTTGTTTTTCGAGGGTCAGTTTGTAGTGTCAAACGTTTAACCCGACGAGGTCGTGGAACAACGATAATGATAGTAATAATAGCAACGACTATGATAATCTATGACGAATAAAGGGACAATTCGAGTTTTTTTTTTTTTTTTTTTGCGGAAAAATTGCAAAAAGTGATATAGAAACGTAGCGAAAATTATGATTTTTGTTTTTGGTTTTTGGTTTTTCTTTGTGACGAGAACAAGTAAGTTTTTACTGACGATTACGTATGTATTACAAATTACGGTAGGCAATGTACGTTGCAAAGTAAGGAAAAAAAAAAAAAAAAAAAAATAGTAACGGGTTGGAGAGATATGAAAGCGAATTGAAAAAAGGAAGAGAAGGATGATAAAGGAGAGAAAGAAAGAGAGAGAGAGAGAGAGAGAGAGGGAGGGATAAAAGATATCAAATAGCACCGGTATCAGATCGCAATCAACGTAACGTTACTTCAAGTTTGTTTCCTCCTCCATGACGACGACGACGACGACGACGACGACGACGACGACGACGACGACGACGACGACGACGACGACGACGACGACGACGACGACGACGACGACGACGACGACGACGACGACGACGACGACGACGACGACGACGACGACGACGACGACGACGACGACGACGACGACGAGGCGAGGCGACGCGACGTCGCGTTTATATACACAGTGTACACTATATATATACCTATATATATATATTTATATGTACATATACATCAGTATAATATAGGTATATATAGCTTTATACAACAGCTACTTCTCGAGGCTCAAAGAACTCGAAACTTAGAGCTGTTCGAGTGCAGCACGTGTCGTTTTATTATTATTGTTATTATTATTATTATTATTACGAAGGAGAATAAGAATGAGGAAACAAAAGTAAAGAGTACATTAAAAAAGAAATTTGCAAATTTCAGGAATTTTTTTTTTTTTTTTTTTTTGGAATTATTGAAATAATTTCCAAATATTTCACAAGATATAATAATTCTAGTGGAAAAAAAAATTTGCAATAGATTTCTAATGTTTTCTGAGATTTGAAAGATTAAACAAAAAAAAAAAAAAAAATCAAGAAATCGATATATAAATTACATAATTCCTCAAATCTAAATTGTATTCAATTTTTGTCTATCTTTAATGTACATACATACATACATATATGTATATACTAGGGAACTAGTCTATCCTAATCTAACGAAATGTATATATATTTATTTATTTATTTTTCATTAATATCCCTGTATGTATGTACCAGAGTTTCCAAAGAACCGCCTATAAACCTAAGGTATGTACACTACTGTCAAACGAGCCTATCTGCTATTTCCCCGGCCCAAGGTATAAGTATAGGTATATGAATACCTGGGTAAGTCCTAGGTCTAGGTAAGACTACTGCTGCTGCTGCTGCTGCTGCTGCTGCTGCTGCTGCTGCTGCCGGTGCAGTAGTCTAGCTAGTAAGTCGCGGAAGCAGCAGCAGCAGCAGCAGCAAAGTACTGCAGTTTGCTGCAGCAGTTAGATAGCATCGATCTTTCGTTTGTTCTCTTGTCGTCGTTAAGTGAACTTAGGTATAAGCTATAGCTGTATATAAGTTATACAGGGTACAACCAACCTACCTACCTACCTACCTATACGATGTTTCGGTATACATATATAGGTATTACAGGTATATATGTACAGAAGTCTCCGGAATTCCCTATACGTTATAATACATAATATGGTATACCTATAATAATTTCATCAATGCAGAGCAGCAGTCTCGTCAGAAAAACGTATATAATTATATGTTTATGTATACGACTATGTACCTATATGTATAAAAAAAAAAATTGATATCTGAATGTAAAATTGAATTTTTTTTTTTTCACGAATGATCCAAAGATACGGTTTCCAAAAGAGATAAATTCAATATATTTGTACATACATATTAGATATATTACATATAGGTACATATATCAGGAAATGAGAAAACCTCGCGTATTATTATATCTGCTCAAAGAAGAATAAGATGAATAATAAGAATTTTATGAGACGAAGATTGTGATAAGATGCGGATGAGGATGAGGATGAAGATGAGATGAAATCGTTACCGCAAGAACGTTTGCTTTCCGGGTGGCTGAAGCGAACCTTAGGTTATAGAAACCCTGTGCAACATCTTCCAACTAACTTTATACCTATTGATGCAGACGTATACATACCTACAAATACATATATACATAAAAATATACATAGGTATATGCACAACAATCTTGTATTATTATATAGACGCGATCAAATCGTGCGTAGAATTTAGTGTATATATATATATATATAAGCATATATGTGTACATATAGGTATATACCTATGTGTATGTAATATACTATATATATATAGTATATATATATATATAATAGTCACGAAGAGGTCTGTATTTATTTATTATACCCAGTGTAAAAAGACACAAAAAAATGGAACAAAAAATTTGAAATCCTGGTTTTCGGTATATATATTATTATAATGAGAAGAAAATTTTCTTTGGAATATATGTATATATATATATATACTTTTGAAATCTGAATTGACTTTTTCTTTTTTCTTTTTTTCTAGTGTTTGACGAAAAAAAAAGAGAAAGAGAATGAAAAAGAAGAAAAATAAATAAATAAATAGATAGATATTTTTGAAAAAAACTGAACACCCCGTAGATTTGTGAGCGTATATATATATATATATATATATATATATATATATATATATATATATATATATATATATATATATATATATATATATATATATATATATATATATATATATATATATATATATATATATATATATATATATATATATATATATATATATATATATATATATATATATATATATATATATATATATATATATATATATATATATATATATATATATATATATATATATATATATATATATATATATATATATATATATATATATATATATATATATATATAATATATGTGTGTGTGTATATGGTTGCGCGCGGGTGTATGTGTAAGGACGGCAGAGGAGGGCCCGACTGTATATATATACGAGAGGCGCGTCGTCACAGCCAAAACTCATTTCAAAAATTCCTCTCGGAGAAATATGTAATTACCTGGGAATAATAGGGGCCCTGGGCCCTGGGTCCCTCGAGTTTCTGGCCTTGGGCCATCGTCCTCCACTTCACGAGGATAAGTTTCGTCCGTCTTAACACGTTGCTCGTATATATACCTATATATACATACCTATATACCTATATATATATTATACTATATTTACACCTACATACGTGTACAAGTACACGTATCCCGTACCTGTACTATATACATATACATATATGCCAATGTATAAATTTATATATATACATTTATATAATCCACCTATATATACGTATGTATGTACGTATCTATGTATGTATATCGATCGAGGCAACGGTTTGAAGCCAATAAAACCGCGTTGCAACTAGGCCTCGTATATGATTCGTGTATAACCACCTGCAATGCATTGCACTGCACTCTGCATATCTACCCTACATATGTATTTTTTATCATTATTGTTGTTACATATTATTATTATTATTATTATTATTATTATTATTATTATTATTAATAATTGGAAATCTTTGTGATGTCGTCGAAATTTTTTAATTTTTTAATTTTTTTTTTTTCTCTCTATCACAAAATGACAAGAAGAAGAAGAAGAAGAAGAAGAAGGGAAAAAAGAACAGCTTTATAAAGAAGATAGAGAGAAGAAGAAGAAAAAAATAGAAAACTGTTTCCCTGATCTCCGAGTACCTACCCATACATATATATATATATATATATATATATATATATATATATATATATATATATATATATATATATATATATATATATATATATATATATATATATATATATATATATATATATATAAAAATGTTTTTTCATTATGAATGATATTATTTTGCCTTATAGTTAAGTTCAGTTTAGTTCAATTCGTCATATTATCAAATCGTGACGGACTATATGAGAGCGAGAGAGAGAGAGAGAGAGAGAGAGAGAGAGAGAGAGAATACAACTATACATATATACAATATACACGGTGTATGCGGCGTTGATATGCGAGCAGGTGTAGCAGTCATATTAAATGATAATAATAGCGTTGATATTATCCATATCTTGTGCAGAATGAGAATGAGAATGAGAAGAAGAAGAAGAAGAAGAAGAAGAAGAGGAAGAAGAAGAAGATATACAAGATAATAATAAAAATTTCTTCTTACGGTACCTATACCTATCTCAACCAACCAGCGCGATAAAGTTTATACGACTTCATGAACTTACCCGAGTATGTATGAACTTCATATGTATAGGTATGTATGTAGGTATATAGATATTATACCCATAAGCTCCAGAGCTCGAAGAGTATAAAAAATGAACAATATATAAATAAAACGAAAACAGGAAAAATAAATAAAAATAAACAAAACATGGATGTATGTACTACATACATACGTATACAGTAAGAAAAAAAAAAAACCTATAAAAACCATCCCGAACTCAAGTTCCGTATATTAAGTGTATAAATGTATATATACCCATGTACATAGGTATGTATGTATACACATATGTATACATATATATGTGATAATATTCCCGTTGTTTCTTTTTAGAGGCTATATTATATTATAATAGTAGAATAACGTGATTTTTATTTTTTTTTTTGTTTGTAACATCATTTCCAGTTTTATTAACAGTTTAGTTGTATTATCTTAATGTCGTTTATATATGTATGTATACGTATGTACATACCTTTATATATAACTAAATATATGTATATATATATATATATATATATATATATATATATATATATATATATATATATATATATATATATATATATATATATATATATATATATATATATATATATATATATATATATATATATATATATATATATATATATATATATATATATATATATATATATATATATATATATATATATAAATATATGTATATATATATATATCCAAAAAAATATAACTGTTAAGACATACCCCGAGTTAACTGCTTGTAATGCATAATAATATAATAAATGTAATACGAGTATATGTATATACATATACATATATATAAATAAATATATCAATGCATGTACAGTACGATCCATGTATGCACGCATGTACTATGATAGTTAGGACTAATCGTACCTACATACACATATACATATACATATACATACATATACATAAATCTGAAGAGCTAATTGTCAGTCCCAAACTTTAATTTCTTTCAAGATGAAACGGGGGTGTTGCTCGATTTTCAAGATATTCGTAACTACGTATGTATGTACCTACTGCATTACTCCGTTGTTCTCATTTTTTTTTTAATTTTTTTCAATTTTCTTTATGCGTTCCTTTTTGCCCCCTATGTATACATACATACACGTGTATAGATATATCTGTATACCAGTTTTTCACATCGTCGATAAAAGGAAAAAAAAAAACAAGAAAAAAAAAAATGAGAGAAATAAGAATAAGAAGAAGAAGAAGAAGAAGAAGAAGAAGAAGAAGAAGTGAAGGGCGTGAACCCGATCGTCAAGGAAGTCGAGAGAAGCTCAAGTTGGTTGCGTCATCGAGATATACGTGTACATACATATGTACATACATATTCTATATACGCATACCTGTACCTATCTTCTATACATATATATACTAAATCCATATATGTAAACCTACGTTTTTCTCTCTCTCACTCTATTGTACACACATGTATATTTATAACACGCAAACGTTTCTTATACATATAGTTGATGGAAGAACAGGGGCTGTTCCCCCTTGAATCGGGCAAAACGAAACAAGGGAAAAAAAAATATATATATATATATATATATATGATCGAAATTTTTCTACTTTTTGTTTTCTCTTTCTATTTTTCAATTTTCTGAAACAGTGATCGGGCACATCGAGCACAAATATCTCACAAAATTCACAGTTCAATTTTCATTTTCTTCTCTCTCATTTTTATACACACGCAACGACGTGTGTTTTATAGTAAAAACCGCATACAGGAGTTCGAATAGAGAGACCACTATGAAGCCGGTGAATCGGGTAATCCCACGGTTGAGAACCTCCAGAGAGAGAGAGAGAGAGAGAGAGAGAGAGAGAGAGAGAGAAAAAAGAAAAGAAAAAAAAAAAAGGGACACACGGAATGCGATCTAGGAATTCAGGGGGTTCTCTCGTATAGGCTAGAAAGAGCATCCAGAGGCTTATATGTATAGCTACAGGATGGTGCAGCGTCGTCATTTGTTTCGAGATAAGAAACAACGCCTCTCTTATTATTCCACACTGCACCACCAACTGCACCAACATCAACCACCGAGACTGCACCATCGGTATAGTTTGCTTTAATATTTTTCAATTCTTTTTTTTTTTTCCAACTTTCTTTCGAACAAATTCCAAAACGTGATGAGAGAAAGAAAAAAAAAAAAAAAGAACTTTTTCTTTACGTCGTATGCAAAAAATACAAAATACGAAGAGATCATATTCATGCTAACGTGTAAGTGTTGGAACTGTCACTTGTCAGAACGAGTTGGTTTATAACGGCTATCCATGAATCAAGACCTGTCCACTCCGCTCGTCTTGGTTCTCTCCATAGACCGCGGTCGAGGAGAGCCGGTCAAAGTTCAGGCTCAATTGTAACTCGTATAATATCTAGAAGACAGGCGCGAGCCTGCGAGCTGCTAGCTGTTAGCTGTTAGCTGTTAGCTTCCCTAGCTGCAGCAGCAGCGGGAGCCAGGGATGAATACTAGTACTCGTATATCGTGTACAGGTATAACTACGTTCATGCCACGTAGTACATACATATTATTATTATACATACCTATATGGATACACATTTATATATATATATAATATACGTATACTCACTGTACACACATGCCTATACATAACATGTATATACCTATATACCTACGAAGGTATAGGTAGAGGTATCATTCCGGAAGGTGTAATTTGCCGAGTTCGACGTACGCGGTGTTTCTCACTGAATCCTTACTACTGAGGTTATACTACGTAATAACCCGAGTATATGTATGTATACTATACCTTACACATGCTATATACATAGATATGTATACGTGTAATATATGTATATATAAGGGCAGAGAGAGAGAGAGAGAGAGAGAGAGAGAGAGAAGGACTGTACAAGTCCCGGACTAATCGTTAAAGCCGATTTGTCAGGCAAACTGGATTTTCGTCAAGACATACCTTATAGGTATATTAAATCCATGGAGGTCCTACCCCTGTTATATAGGTTTACCAAGCTGTATGTACATACATACATACGTGTTACACACACGATATTCTAGTGTTTAACTCGATTTTGATATCCTGTCTATTATACCTATATACCTACAATAGAGTTCGAGCTTTACCGCATTATTTTCTTATAGCATACCTTAGGGTGTGTCATTTTGGGGCAACATTTTCTTTTTTTCAACTTACAAACAGCTTGTATACTTGCAGGGAGGTGATATAAGAAGCCTGTTCAAATTTGAGATCTTAATATTAATATTAATAGGTGCCTCATCGCGAATTTCTATTTCCCATTTAAATAACACGGGAAATGTTCTAGTGGCACACTTCAATTTTTATATCTCGAGTACTAATCTACTCAGAATGATTCTGCATAGCTACTTTTGTTCGAAATTGAACCCTCTACAGAAAAGGTCTCTTGGTATTTTTCGATAGATCTAACCGTTTCCAAGTTGGTTATTGGCTATCAATGGTAATTAACCAATAAGTAACTTGGAAACAGTTAGATTTATCGAAAAATACCAAGAGACCTTTTTTGTAGAGCGTTCAATTTCGAACAAAAGTAGCTATGCGGAATCTTTCCGAGTAGATTAGTACTTGAGATATAAAAATTGAAGTGTGCCACTAGAACATTTCCCGTGTTATTTTAAATGGGAAATAGAAATTCGCGATGAGGCACCTCTTGATATTAATATTAAGGTCTCAAATTTGAACAGGCTTCCCATTTTACCTTCCTGCAAATGTATATATATCTATAACATTTTATTTTTTCATTTTCTGGTTGTTTTATGATTATTTTTGGATTTTGGTTACTTACGTGTTCGTCGACTGAGTATGTAAGCTCGCCGTCGTCGTATAGGACGAACCAACGCCTTTGCCATCTCTGAAACAGACATCAACGATCAAATGTAGCGGATTGGAAAAGAAATAAACTGAAAATCCTAAATCAATCTTTCTTTTTTTATACGAAAAGTATGCAACGATATCTAAAAAATTTTCGATTAGAACCACTCACACCTATAATTATGTATGTACATACATGTACATACGTTCAAGTATATATCTATACATATACAAATAAACATATACATATACAAATAAACAAATCAACATTAAATTCCCATCACTTTATATTTATATATGTATAAACACTTAATAGACGAAGGTCGTGGTACGAGGTATAACCACGGTTCATTTCGTGGCCCGGATGAAGATCAAGGCTGTACTTAACCGCGAACTCGACAGATCATCGCCGAGTTATAACGTAGAATTTCTATACCTGTATCATATCCGCGATTGATGGTCGATCGGACTGATATTAGGCACGGAAATTTAGGTAGAGAAAAAAAAAATATGAATTTTTTGATTTTTTTTTTGTTTTTTTTTTTTCGCGGAAATCTCCCATATAGAAAATATCACGCTGAATATGTATAATCGAGTAGGTATATAGCTGTTGGGTAGTATGTATATAATACGGTGGGCGCAGGTCGTTTATGCAGTAACAACCTACGCCGCGCATTATTCTATCTTCATCTTGTAATTATGCCCACCATGGAGAGTGGAGTGAGCGTGGTATAGCGTGCGGTGAATAGTTGGTACCATATATACTATACACCATACACACGTTTAATAATCTTATACATATATGTATACGCTGTACGCTAGGCGTACGCGTGGGAAGCTATCTAGGAAGTTAGGTACTGGTCGTAGTCGTAGACCTTATAGTCTGCATCCAGTCGGGTTTAATATCAAATATCAACTCTGCACTTTAAACCTCTATTCTGCAGAATCGGTAGTCACTATAAGTTCGACATTACAACAATAAAAACATCCAATAAATCGCGTAATATAACCGCGAAGTTATAGATATGAAATTGAATACCCTTTAACTATATTCTTTGATGAAAACTGCGACGATTTTGTCTCAGCGATAAATTCGAGAGACTAACCGTTTTCAAATTAGAACGATTTTAAGACAGACCAATAGCGCCGCGGCTTTAAGTAACGGTCGCGCTCGATCCACCACTCAGTGACGTTGGTAACGAGCTGCGATTGGCTGGTGTGTTTAAACGGCTGTAGTTTGAAAAGTATGAGTCTTGGAAGAAAAGTTTCGAGACAAATTCGTCGTAGTTTTTTGACGAGAATATTATTAAGGTATGGAATTTTTTTATTTCTTTTTTTTTTTCACGAGTATGATTTTATTTATTTGTAAATGCACATACTACACCACAACGTGATTGTCTACAATCGCGATCCACGTGACGTTAGTGAATCGTAATTTGCAATAGGTTGAAAAAGCTGACTGCGAATTTAACTCGTGGCGATAAATCCGTTGTACCGTAAATAATATGTGTAAGAGAGTATAACGTATGTATGTATATATATATATATATATATATATATATATATATATATATATATATATATATATATATATATATATATATATATGTATGTATGTAAATGGGATACATGAAACGAGTAGGTACCGAGGCGAGGAGGAGTTTGTTGTCGTGTGGTTTTAAGCGGTGTCTTCCTCTGGCAACATGGTGTCTAGCGCCACGTAGGTATATACGTACTGTACATACCTACGTTACGTACGTATGTATGTATGTACAATGATGCTATACTGTACATATATGTGTTACAGAGAGGCGTATAATATAAATAAAAATAAAATAAAATAAAATAAAACAAAAGAGCGTTGGATTGTAAAGCTCTGCAGGGGGAGTTGTCAAGAGACTGTACATCGTGCAGCAGGACGTAGGTATAATACGTATGTAAATACATATACGTATACTTCCTGGTGCAGCAATTAAACCTCTTACATACACCTATATTATATATATGTATATACCGTTCGTTGAAAATTCAATTGCCGATAAAATCGTGCAAAATGATTGAAACAAAAAGAAAAAATTCATTATATCGATGTCTTTCGAATTTTTTTTATACTATACTATACATATATTCATATACAAGTATGTATGATGTATGTACAAGTATTTGGGTATGTCATTGGCAGACGACACGACGTGACGCGACGCTGCACCTATACTACGTATAATATATGTATAGCCTATAAGCGTATACATAAATATAAAGATTTGAAAACCGCGTTTTGTATTTACGATGATAAAAGAACTTTCGGTTTATCGTTAGTTGGAGAGAACGAGGCGTGCCCGAGAATTTTTTTTTTTTTTTTTCAACAAGTTTCACGATCGTTTTAGCGCCACTTAAAAAAAAAAAAAAAACCTACGTAGGTATGCAGGTATGTATATACATATGTATGTACGTAAGTACGCGTACGTCCGTCAGTCAGTCACTCTCTTCACTCCAGACGCAGTGATGAATGACAATTACCTCTGTATAATACACATATGTATTTAGGTATATACATACATACAAAGTTCGGTGTTTAAGTTGAATACGTTAAAGAAATCTCTGGTTCTGAGGAAGAAAATGAAAAAAAAAAAAAAAAAAAAAAAAACAGAAAAAGTTCTTCAAAATTCTTTTTTAATTTTTGTTCCGCAAGTGAGAATTTTCATCGTAAATGTATCTCAAAGAAAATAATTTTTTTTTCGTTTTATAAAATAAAAAGAGATGCCTCATCACGAATTTCTATTTCCCATTTAAATAACACGGGAAATGTTCTAGTGGCACACTTCAATTTTTATATCTGAAAGTTTCCTTGACCTCGAAAAAAAAGGGTACCGGTACCTATAGGTATGTACATATAGCTATACGTCTACAAGATACCCATCCTAATAGACGATGATCATCGCGGGATCACATCCGCACGAGGCCAATACTGCAGCTATACATATAATGCATATATGTATAAATAATAATAATGATAACGATAATATAAAGCGCGCGGTATCGTGATTAGAGGATATTAACTATTAACCGGTAAAGTAAGGTTAGTTATAGCGATTAGATAAACATTGACAGAGTGCCGTTGCGTTTACGTTTCGTTTCGTTGCGTTTGCGTTTGCGTTGCGTTCTTTGCGCTCGTGCAGGTTCTCTTCCTGCATCAGGCGAAGGTCGGCGCATATACGTAGGTATTCTTTACGTTCTGGACGTTATAACATATACATACCTATATAGGTATATACATGACATATATATTGTAACGTTCGCGGTATTGTTGCTAATCGGAGATTGTGACAATATCGAGTACGGTGAGTTCTGTGTCCCTCAGGACAAATCTTGGAGCTCCTTTTAGGAAAAAATTGGAAAAAACCTTTCGTCCCTGTTTCGTGAACTCGGCTAGGTATTTTACATCCAGCAAAGTCACCTTCTAAATTACGGACTAAGATAGGTATTCCACACCTATCAAAGCCGTCCTACAGAACTGGGTCAGAGTTAACTGCCGAGCCTGCCTTCCAGACGCGGGTTCGGGTTATATCCCAGCCATAGGTCGCACTTTCGCGCTTCCTATGCTGACTGAGATATCCGTCACCGTTGCTGTCAATAGCTAACTATACAAATTATAGCTGAAATTTCTAACAATGGATTGGTTAAGGCAAAAGGGCGAACAAGATGCGATTCTTTTGACTTAACAATGAAATAATAATGTTTAATAAATTATATGATCAAATACAAAAATAATATAAAAAATATTAAAGTTGAGTTGCAACTCCGATTCAACAGCGAAATTATATATTACATAAGTGTTTAAATAATAATGTGTTGTGACTCGATATAAACTGTTTGTTTGTGTTCTCGTGTTTAGCTGACGCTAGTTTGTTTGGTTTGCGTGTCGGTACACGACTTTTACATTTATCTTTGTTTTCTTTTAATTCGAACTATTAGATATGAGGTTATTGAAGTGGAATTTAATATGTGGATATAATAATCAAAATAGTTCAATTTCTGGCTTTGCAAGTTCTAAATGTTTTATTTTGACTTTAAGCAATTTTATCGAATATTATAGAAGACTACTGCTTTAGTAAGGCTCTATGTTTAAATTTTATACAATGATTGAGTGAAGCGCCTGTTTTGGTCACTTCCTCGGGTTTTGAGTTTAATTGTGAACAACGAGTGCTATACTTCGATTGCTGACGAGCTCTTCTCCGGCGTTCCTTATATACCCTGAGCGCGGACCTAATCCTGGCGGTTGACACGTCAATCAGGATTAGCGGTGTTATTCTGAACGCTGATTCGTTCTCGCGATCGTACGATACCTTCGTCTGTGGTGGGGTATCGGAAACGTTACATTGCCCCCTTAATAACTTCCGCGGAAGGAAGTCATCTTCATGAACAGGTAAGTTATTAACTCAGTTTCCGTTGATCAGATGTTGTCGTCAGTCTTCGTTTATATGGTGTTTCTTTTATGTTTCTTGTTTTAAGTTTACAAGCTTTGTATTGTTATATGTTTTTTTTTTTTTTTCTTTTACTCTATGTTTTGGTTTAATCCTAACGGATCACGATAATCAAAATTTTTGATATACTCCGGCGTCTCATCCCCTGCGTCTCTTTCCGGAGTCTTAGGTCTCCGTAAGATGCACTCAGGAATCTGTTCGTCGTCAGTGTCGGATAGGTCGAGGTCCACCGTGCCGAATATCCTGAACTTCGTTAGCATCCTCAGATGCTCTCGTCTCTCCTTCTTGTTTATTGGTAGGTCCAGTTTTCGTAATTTCCATGTTTTAGGAGTCCTGACATCCGTTTGTATCTTCCTTTTGGTCGACGTCTTCGCTATCTTTGTGTCCGGTATTTTCGTTTTTGTTACATCTGGTGTTTTAGTTTTAATTATGTCCGGTATCTTTGTTTTTGTTACGTCCGGTATCTTTGTCTTTGTCATGTTCGGTATCTTTGTTTTTGTTACGTCCGGTATCTTTGGCTTTGATAGGTCTGCCCCCTGTCACACCAATTATCTGAAAATTTACGACAGGTAACTTTCCGCATTTACTCAGTCTTTCCTTGTTTCTCGAATACCAGTCTAGCGACATACACGTGACTTGACTACCCGTATCTATAAGACCTTTTATCGTAACCTCCTCGACATTTAAATAAATTTCAGGACATTGCTTTTCGCTTTGTGATAACTCATCTATTTCTTTTATTAAATAATTGGCTGGATCCTCAAAAATCTCGCAATGGTTTGTATTTATTTTTGCCATGGATATATTGAAATTTCGCTGCGTCGCAGTTTTTGGCGGCATATCTGGCACAGCGCCTTCTAGTTTTCCGAACTCGACGAATTTTCATTATCGTCTGCTTCGATTTCATTATCTTCCGTTAATACCTGGACTTTGGATGTTGTCCAGTTAGTGGACTTATTATGGTTGGTCATGTTTGCTTTTCTATAATTTTCATGAGTATCGGCTACATTGTTTGAGTCGCGCATTGTCTGTGTATTGACTCTTGCGTCTTTGTTGTCGGTTCGCCATGAGCTTGTCTTGTTTTCATCAAGTTGTCCGCTACACGCTGAGCCTTGTTTACTCAAACTTATTCTACTCTGATAATTTTTCGGGTTATTAGATCTGTTATTTGACCGCATTTCGTCTAAAAAGTTAAGTAAGTGATCAATATCTCGTATATTTCTACATTTTGCTGCTTCTACGATACGTTCATCAAAATGTCTTATCAAGTTTTGAACTATTTCGTCCTCAGGAATCCTCGGACGAAGACCTGATGCCGTTGCATATTTGCGATTAGCATACTCAGCCATGGTTGGTTTTTGTTTACCACCTTCCAACTGCGTTAAACTTTTATCAGACAGGTAATAGCCGAATTCTAAATCTTTTCTAATCTCCCTCTGAACTTCTTCTCCCCAGAATCTTTTAAGAAATTTATCTCTAAACAATTCCCAGGTATCCATTGAATCGCGACGCGCCACCCACCAGTCTTTAGCATCACCTGTAAAGCTTTGACTAAGGAACTTCATGCGCAGTTCATCGCTTACATCTAGAAAGGTAAAATATTCCTCAATTTCTCTCAAATAATTTATTGGTTTTTCCCAATGTTTCCCTGAATATGTTGGTAGTTTAATGGTTTTAGTGATTAACCTAGTGTTATCGTTACTCTCTAATTGTGAATTTGCTTTTCTTCGTAATCTTTTCATGTCAGATTCTATGCCTATCCTAAGACGTGCGTGATCCTGATCTAGATTATCAATTCTACTTAATGTTTCAGCATATAATGCCTGAATTTTTTGCTCAATTTCAGAATGATTGCTTATCGTGGTTTCTATCAACAAATTTTCTGCTTCTTTTACTTTTTTGCCACATTCTACAATCCCTTCGTCACATGTTTCAGCAAAAATTTGGAACTTGGTCTCTACGCGTTCTATTCTTGTTTTGTATTCAGAATCTCTCTTTTCTATTTTGTCATTGATTCTCTTTTCAAATTCAGTGTGTATTCCTAAATTTTTTACTTGTAAAAGCTCAATTTTATTATCAAGCTCTGTGAATTTATTGTCGATTTGTTTTTTCAGACTCTCCATCGATGATGCAAGCATTCTGAGGAGCTCTGAATCGTTGCTATCAGCTGGACTTCTCGACATAGCGTCTTCTACTTGAGAAAGTCCTGGCTCATGAAAACCTGTATCTCTACTTGATTTTGTTTGTTCCTTATCACCTACTGGCTTATTGCCTGTCTTTGGAATCGCACCTTTGTTCGCCATCTTGCCTCAATCAATCGTATGATTCTACAGAACAAAAGGGAATCTAAGTTGCGCTAATGATTCTAAGTTATGAAAGTGATTCTACGTTAAGTTTTTTAGTTTAAATTAATTGATTTTACTGACTCTATTGAATTTAATTTTTATTTTAAAGGAGCCCCACGTTGGGCGCCATTTGTAACGTTCGCGGTATTGTTGCTAATCGGAGATTGTGACAATATCGAGTACGGTGAGTTCTGTGTCCCTCAGGACAAATCTTGGAGCTCCTTTTAGGAAAAAATTGGAAAAAACCTTTCGTCCCTGTTTCGTGAACTCGGCTAGGTATTTTACATCCAGCAAAGTCACCTTCTAAATTACGGACTAAGATAGGTATTCCACACCTATCAAAGCCGTCCTACAGAACTGGGTCAGAGTTAACTGCCGAGCCTGCCTTCCAGACGCGGGTTCGGGTTATATCCCAGCCATAGGTCGCACTTTCGCGCTTCCTATGCTGACTGAGATATCCGTCACCGTTGCTGTCAATAGCTAACTATACAAATTATAGCTGAAATTTCTAACAATGGATTGGTTAAGGCAAAAGGGCGAACAAGATGCGATTCTTTTGACTTAACAATGAAATAATAATGTTTAATAAATTATATGATCAAATACAAAAATAATATAAAAAATATTAAAGTTGAGTTGCAACTCCGATTCAACAGCGAAATTATATATTACATAAGTGTTTAAATAATAATGTGTTGTGACTCGATATAAACTGTTTGTTTGTGTTCTCGTGTTTAGCTGACGCTAGTTTGTTTGGTTTGCGTGTCGGTACACGACTTTTACATTTATCTTTGTTTTCTTTTAATTCGAACTATTAGATATGAGGTTATTGAAGTGGAATTTAATATGTGGATATAATAATCAAAATAGTTCAATTTCTGGCTTTGCAAGTTCTAAATGTTTTATTTTGACTTTAAGCAATTTTATCGAATATTATAGAAGACTACTGCTTTAGTAAGGCTCTATGTTTAAATTTTATACAATGATTGAGTGAAGCGCCTGTTTTGGTCACTTCCTCGGGTTTTGAGTTTAATTGTGAACAACGAGTGCTATACTTCGATTGCTGACGAGCTCTTCTCCGGCGTTCCTTATATACCCTGAGCGCGGACCTAATCCTGGCGGTTGACACGTCAATCAGGATTAGCGGTGTTATTCTGAACGCTGATTCGTTCTCGCGATCGTACGATACCTTCGTCTGTGGTGGGGTATCGGAAACGTTACATTGCCCCCTTAATAACTTCCGCGGAAGGAAGTCATCTTCATGAACAGGTAAGTTATTAACTCAGTTTCCGTTGATCAGATGTTGTCGTCAGTCTTCGTTTATATGGTGTTTCTTTTATGTTTCTTGTTTTAAGTTTACAAGCTTTGTATTGTTATATGTTTTTTTTTTTTTTTCTTTTACTCTATGTTTTGGTTTAATCCTAACGGATCACGATAATCAAAATTTTTGATATACTCCGGCGTCTCATCCCCTGCGTCTCTTTCCGGAGTCTTAGGTCTCCGTAAGATGCACTCAGGAATCTGTTCGTCGTCAGTGTCGGATAGGTCGAGGTCCACCGTGCCGAATATCCTGAACTTCGTTAGCATCCTCAGATGCTCTCGTCTCTCCTTCTTGTTTATTGGTAGGTCCAGTTTTCGTAATTTCCATGTTTTAGGAGTCCTGACATCCGTTTGTATCTTCCTTTTGGTCGACGTCTTCGCTATCTTTGTGTCCGGTATTTTCGTTTTTGTTACATCTGGTGTTTTAGTTTTAATTATGTCCGGTATCTTTGTTTTTGTTACGTCCGGTATCTTTGTCTTTGTCATGTTCGGTATCTTTGTTTTTGTTACGTCCGGTATCTTTGGCTTTGATAGGTCTGCCCCCTGTCACACCAATTATCTGAAAATTTACGACAGGTAACTTTCCGCATTTACTCAGTCTTTCCTTGTTTCTCGAATACCAGTCTAGCGACATACACGTGACTTGACTACCCGTATCTATAAGACCTTTTATCGTAACCTCCTCGACATTTAAATAAATTTCAGGACATTGCTTTTCGCTTTGTGATAACTCATCTATTTCTTTTATTAAATAATTGGCTGGATCCTCAAAAATCTCGCAATGGTTTGTATTTATTTTTGCCATGGATATATTGAAATTTCGCTGCGTCGCAGTTTTTGGCGGCATATCTGGCACAGCGCCTTCTAGTTTTCCGAACTCGACGAATTTTCATTATCGTCTGCTTCGATTTCATTATCTTCCGTTAATACCTGGACTTTGGATGTTGTCCAGTTAGTGGACTTATTATGGTTGGTCATGTTTGCTTTTCTATAATTTTCATGAGTATCGGCTACATTGTTTGAGTCGCGCATTGTCTGTGTATTGACTCTTGCGTCTTTGTTGTCGGTTCGCCATGAGCTTGTCTTGTTTTCATCAAGTTGTCCGCTACACGCTGAGCCTTGTTTACTCAAACTTATTCTACTCTGATAATTTTTCGGGTTATTAGATCTGTTATTTGACCGCATTTCGTCTAAAAAGTTAAGTAAGTGATCAATATCTCGTATATTTCTACATTTTGCTGCTTCTACGATACGTTCATCAAAATGTCTTATCAAGTTTTGAACTATTTCGTCCTCAGGAATCCTCGGACGAAGACCTGATGCCGTTGCATATTTGCGATTAGCATACTCAGCCATGGTTGGTTTTTGTTTACCACCTTCCAACTGCGTTAAACTTTTATCAGACAGGTAATAGCCGAATTCTAAATCTTTTCTAATCTCCCTCTGAACTTCTTCTCCCCAGAATCTTTTAAGAAATTTATCTCTAAACAATTCCCAGGTATCCATTGAATCGCGACGCGCCACCCACCAGTCTTTAGCATCACCTGTAAAGCTTTGACTAAGGAACTTCATGCGCAGTTCATCGCTTACATCTAGAAAGGTAAAATATTCCTCAATTTCTCTCAAATAATTTATTGGTTTTTCCCAATGTTTCCCTGAATATGTTGGTAGTTTAATGGTTTTAGTGATTAACCTAGTGTTATCGTTACTCTCTAATTGTGAATTTGCTTTTCTTCGTAATCTTTTCATGTCAGATTCTATGCCTATCCTAAGACGTGCGTGATCCTGATCTAGATTATCAATTCTACTTAATGTTTCAGCATATAATGCCTGAATTTTTTGCTCAATTTCAGAATGATTGCTTATCGTGGTTTCTATCAACAAATTTTCTGCTTCTTTTACTTTTTTGCCACATTCTACAATCCCTTCGTCACATGTTTCAGCAAAAATTTGGAACTTGGTCTCTACGCGTTCTATTCTTGTTTTGTATTCAGAATCTCTCTTTTCTATTTTGTCATTGATTCTCTTTTCAAATTCAGTGTGTATTCCTAAATTTTTTACTTGTAAAAGCTCAATTTTATTATCAAGCTCTGTGAATTTATTGTCGATTTGTTTTTTCAGACTCTCCATCGATGATGCAAGCATTCTGAGGAGCTCTGAATCGTTGCTATCAGCTGGACTTCTCGACATAGCGTCTTCTACTTGAGAAAGTCCTGGCTCATGAAAACCTGTATCTCTACTTGATTTTGTTTGTTCCTTATCACCTACTGGCTTATTGCCTGTCTTTGGAATCGCACCTTTGTTCGCCATCTTGCCTCAATCAATCGTATGATTCTACAGAACAAAAGGGAATCTAAGTTGCGCTAATGATTCTAAGTTATGAAAGTGATTCTACGTTAAGTTTTTTAGTTTAAATTAATTGATTTTACTGACTCTATTGAATTTAATTTTTATTTTAAAGGAGCCCCACGTTGGGCGCCATTTGTAACGTTCGCGGTATTGTTGCTAATCGGAGATTGTGACAATATCGAGTACGGTGAGTTCTGTGTCCCTCAGGACAAATCTTGGAGCTCCTTTTAGGAAAAAATTGGAAAAAACCTTTCGTCCCTGTTTCGTGAACTCGGCTAGGTATTTTACATCCAGCAAAGTCACCTTCTAAATTACGGACTAAGATAGGTATTCCACACCTATCAAAGCCGTCCTACAGAACTGGGTCAGAGTTAACTGCCGAGCCTGCCTTCCAGACGCGGGTTCGGGTTATATCCCAGCCATAGGTCGCACTTTCGCGCTTCCTATGCTGACTGAGATATCCGTCACCGTTGCTGTCAATAGCTAACTATACAAATTATAGCTGAAATTTCTAACAATGGATTGGTTAAGGCAAAAGGGCGAACAAGATGCGATTCTTTTGACTTAACAATGAAATAATAATGTTTAATAAATTATATGATCAAATACAAAAATAATATAAAAAATATTAAAGTTGAGTTGCAACTCCGATTCAACAGCGAAATTATATATTACATAAGTGTTTAAATAATAATGTGTTGTGACTCGATATAAACTGTTTGTTTGTGTTCTCGTGTTTAGCTGACGCTAGTTTGTTTGGTTTGCGTGTCGGTACACGACTTTTACATTTATCTTTGTTTTCTTTTAATTCGAACTATTAGATATGAGGTTATTGAAGTGGAATTTAATATGTGGATATAATAATCAAAATAGTTCAATTTCTGGCTTTGCAAGTTCTAAATGTTTTATTTTGACTTTAAGCAATTTTATCGAATATTATAGAAGACTACTGCTTTAGTAAGGCTCTATGTTTAAATTTTATACAATGATTGAGTGAAGCGCCTGTTTTGGTCACTTCCTCGGGTTTTGAGTTTAATTGTGAACAACGAGTGCTATACTTCGATTGCTGACGAGCTCTTCTCCGGCGTTCCTTATATACCCTGAGCGCGGACCTAATCCTGGCGGTTGACACGTCAATCAGGATTAGCGGTGTTATTCTGAACGCTGATTCGTTCTCGCGATCGTACGATACCTTCGTCTGTGGTGGGGTATCGGAAACGTTACAATATATGTATATGTACTCCTATATCTATATACCTTATGCCTACCTACCCACCTACCTACCTACTTTAAACTCCACGAGCCGGGACGGGACGGGACCTCGCCTCGCCTCGCCTCGCCTCGCCTCGCCTCGCCTTGCTCCAGATACATATCGTAATTCGTAACGAAATAATTATTATCATTATCATTAGATATTATTATTATTATTATTATTATTATTATTATTATTATTATTATTATCATTATTATCATTATTATCATTATTATCATTATTATCATCGCAATCGTCATTATTATCGTTATTAGCTATACCTGTAATTAGATTTATTATATAAAAATCAAGAAAAGTTGGACTTTCAAAACGCTTGATAACAAATATTTTTGCTTTCTGTTGTTTTTTTTTTTTTTTTTTTTTTTGGTTTTTTCATAAATATATAGTAACAAATATTATATGATATCTGTATATTAGGGTGGTCCTTATTTTGGATATTTTGGATTTTTTTTTCCACGATCCCCCTAAATCGGTTCTAAATAAATAAAAAGAAATTCCTGCCAAATTGGAGCTCGATATTTCAATTTTAACCTGGCCCCCCCGGCAGTCAAAGTTTTAAACGGGAAAATACGTGTATTTTAGACTGTCAATTGTTTGAACATTTTTCCAACCTAGTAAAAATTGATATAAAAATTTGAAATTCTGCACAAATATTCCCCATAGTATAAGGTATAGTTCTAGAAGTATATCAAATTTTTTTTCTTCTATTTATTCATTTTTTTATGAATATCAAATTGATATTTATATAGATTATAACTCCAGAAATTACGGATGTACAAATTTGATATACTACTTCAATCATACCTTATACTATGAGGAATATTTGTGCCTCATCTCGAATTTTTATATTAATTTTCACTAGGTTGGAAAAATGTTCAAACAATTGACAGTCTAAAATACACGTATTTTCCCGTTTAAAACTTTGACTGCCGGGGGGGCCAGGTTAAAATTGAAATATCGAGCTCCAATTTGGCAGGAATTTCTTTTTATTTATTTAGAACCGATTTAGGGGGATCGTGGAAAAAAAATCAAAAATATCGAGAATAAGGACCACCCTACTGTATATAGTTTCGTTGATTATATTTCGTTAAAATTCATTTATATATTATATGTATATAAAACACGAATAAATAGACGATGAAAAAAATTTATCTACAATTTATTACTTGAATTGGTTATTCTGAGAACGAAAGAAACAAAAAAATTTGTCTCTTTTCTTCTGTTCGTTTCAATGAATATTTTATAATATATGTATATGTACTGCACAGATATCTATGTATACATAGATATGCGGCATAGGTATGTAAGTACATGAGGATGCTAGTATAATTAAAGATGGATAAGCGAGATATAGAGATACCTATTTACACACGCGATCCTCGCGATGCGTTATATGTATAGTTATATGTATAGATATATATACTATATACTTAACGTATAACCGTATAACCGCGTATATATGGGGCCACCATGCATATATATATATATATATATATATATATATATATATATATATATATATATATATATATATATATATATATATATATATATATATATATATATATATATATCCATGCGGATGCATAAATGCATAGAACGACAACACGACAACGACAACGACAAGTTGCGTAATGAATTACCGTAAACACGTATATATGTGTATATATGAAGTCACCATACATACGTACACATACGTACATACATATACATAATATACGGAATATTCCGTTTAAAATCTCACCTGCATCGCGTTTTAAGGGTAACGAAGCTTTATTACATATTTTATTTCAATTTTATTTCACTTTATTTCGTTTATATATATATACCTTTCACTATTTTCAAACCGCGCCAATAATTAAGCTTTTCTACGCGTCTCTCTATCTATCGCTCGTCTCATATCTCGGATCTCGCGGAAAGGGATTCCGTAAAATTGTCAGGAATTGTGTGAAAACAAAAAAAATTAATAATAATAATAATAATAATAAGAATAATAAGAATATTTTGGTAATATATGTATATACGTATGTACATGTTACGTCGATATAGGAGAAAAATTGAAAAAAATTGAAAAAAATTGAAAAAAATTGAAAAAAAAAAAAAAAAATTAACAAAACGGGTATAAATGGTACGAAAACATGTGTTTAACATATCAAGTGCCATATACCTATGTATATGTGTATGTACTATATAGGTATGTGCATACCTATATACGTATTTATAATACGACTGCATCGAGATACAGGTATAATGTATGTACAGACATACGTTTACAGATACACGAACGCGTGTGTACGAACGTATGTACATACGTATATACCATACGAACGAACGGACATACGTAGTACGGACGGGTCCGTCCGCGCCGCGCCGCGACGCCCGGTTCGACGACCTCGGTAGGAATGCGCGGACATAACCTACCGTAACATCATCGCGACGCGCCGCGTCGACCCAACCCCCGCCCTTTTTTTTTTTTTTTTCTCTTTTCGATTTTACCCTTTTTTATCCTCCCCCGTCATAACCGAGGCAATTTAAATACACATACCTAGATGTAGTGTGCATAATTTCAATCAGGGTGGTTTTTCTATTCCTTCGTTTTTTTTTCTATATACATATATGTATGTATATATTTTTTTTTTTTTTTTTTTTTTCAACGAAAAATTTATATTTTTCATTTTTTTTTTCCTATCATATACATATGTATATAATGTCACTCGATCACTATATTATATATATATATATATATATATATATATATATATATATACCGATAAAAAGATCTGTCCATCTATCTATCTATCTATCTATCTATCTATAGCCAAGCAATTTTATACATGTTAATTAGAATTCCACCTGCAGATCTTACCCTATAAGCAGCAGCTAAGTATGATATGTTATATATAAGTAAAGTATCAGTCAGTCAGTCAGTCAATATATCAGGTAATGTATACAGGTGAATTTATATATCCAGGTATATATTATAATGTATAGAAATTCCAAGACTATCGATTTATATCGAATTATTGTATCAGAGATTATTATAATATATGTATAAAACCTACGTATATAAAAATATATATACAGTGTATATTATATGTATTATATACACGTATATAATATACAAATATATTTATATTTATATTAATCAGATCTAACATATATTTAAATTTTTCGTTATCGTTAGCTTTGGCTATAAATGGTTACTCGATCGTGACTCGCCTCCTCCTCCACCTCCGCCACCTTCCTCGCTTCGCTTCGTCTCGCATCGCCTCACCTTAACAGCTTATCGCTTATATATGTATATATACCTACCTACCTACCTCTAGCCTTTATTGACGCTCGCAATAAGTTTGTTTGCTACTACCTTGCCTTACTTTAACCCATACGTCCGTTTATTTGTCCTCTTAAGATTGATTTCCGTGTATATAATACGTTTCATTCATTTGTCTATTGATCATTACGTTTATATACATATTTATTTTTTTTTTTTTTTAAATTCTTTTCCCCTCTTCCTATAATCCATCTCTCTTTCATATCGATATACAATAATTGTCTCTGTATAAATATCGTTTAATTTTCTAATATATATATATATATATATATATATATATATATATATATATATATATATATATATATATATATATATATATATATATATATATATATATATATATATATATATATATATATATATATATATATATATATATATATATATATATATATATATATATATATATATATATATATATGTAATAGCTTTTATACGGTTACGAGTTGATGCAGAAGATTATAAAATATGTGACAAGAAAAAAGAGCAATCTTCAAAAAAAAAAAAAAAAAAAAAAAATCAATATATACAGGTATACCATAAGCTATATAATTCTAGTAACCCGTCAGATCGTCACGGTCGATTTAATAATAAAATATTATTATTGATATATGGATACAGACACGTAAATAATAATTATTCGTAAAATCTTTTAGCTATACTGTATATATACGTATATAAATTTAAACGACTAGCATACGATGCGCGTTAATTGAGAATAATAGAGTTTAACGGATTCGCCAGACGAAGATATGAAGTCACGTTATAGCCAAAAATAAGAAAAAAAAAAAAAATAAAAAAAACCAGCATTATTAGGAAAAAATTGTCTTAAACGAGAGATTATTGCTAATTCATTTTCGTGTGCGTGTGTGGATCTCTTCTCTTCTCCTTTTCACATTAATTATTATACCATTTATATCACATAATTAAAAGAAAAAAACAAAAATGATACGTATATATATATATATATATATATATATATATATATATATATATATATATATATATATATATATATATATATATATATATATATATATATACATATATATATAGTAAATTAATGTACGTACTACATAATACGTGCAGTTCAGTTCGCGATATATTGCCTTATACATATCATATAGATATATACGAAAATAGATTTAAATAGATTCTTATTACACCTATAAATATGGATGTTCGCGTTATTATTACACTTATTTATTTATATATATATATACCTATATATATCATTTATAATATAATATGATCAATATTATAAATGGGAAATATCTGTTTGTCAATGTTTCTCATTAGCCTTGCAGGATGTTAATAATATTCTTATTATTACCTCGTTTCTTGCGTTAAAGTGGCAACAATAATTATATATTATCCATATATTGAACGATGCCAAACGACGATTCTAAGTAGATATACCCGCTATATGGAGCTGTATAAGCAATACTGCAGCGAGAACGGATGTCTCAGGGACACGAGAGGAAATTTTCCGCGGATAATCATATCATATCGTATGGGAAATTTTTTATCTCGCACACTTCGATTTTTATATAGTATATCTCAAGTACCAATTACCAAGAAAGATTCTATACAGATAGCTTATAATAATTTGATAAAAAAAAAAAATTGAACACTCTAAAAAAAAAAAAAGGTCATCGCGATACAAAAGCTCAAAAATAAAAATAAAAATAAAAATACAGAATTAAATATAGAATTTTGAAAATATATGAAACGAGATATGTATAAGATTTTTTTCTTCCATTTTTCCTTTTCTTTTTTTATAAGCAAATTCAACGTATTATTTAGCAATAAATGAAACAAGTATTATATAAAGGTATACATATATAATATATATATATATATATATATATATATATATATATATATATATATATATATATATATATATATATATATATATATATATATATATATATATATATATATATATATATATATATATATATATATATATATATATATATATATATATATATATATATATATATATATATATATATATATATATATATATAAATATACATACGTACATAAATTATATTCGCAGCCGCCAAAAATTTGCCGCGGGGTGATACAAAGAGACCTACTTTCATTAATTACAGACGCTGGTAGGTATATATATATATATTTTATGAAATATACTGAAGATACATAATATATTCACATATATATATATGCGTATATACCTAAATAATGAAAATTATTTATCAAGACAATAAATAATAAATAAATAAGTAAATAAATAAGTGAAAATGAAAAAAAAATCGGGGTTAAACTTCCGGTAAAACTATTAGAATCGGATCACTAGATCGAGAAACAACGAAAGAAAGCGAAACTAAAGTATGATCTATCCTTTACATAGATATATATATGTATACAGATAATAATTCAGAACCGTAAAATATTTCAGATCAACGAGCAACCGAGGCAAGAGCGAAGAAGTAGGTATATATATATATATAGTATACTGCATATAATAATATATATATATATTATACCGTTATAAATTCAGATGAATCTTCTTTTTTTTTCCCTTGTTTCTTTTTCCCATCTTCTTCTATTGTAGTTATTTATATTTATTTATCTCTTAATTTCTTCTGTTCCTGAAGTAGCAGCGATCGATTTCCATTATAGTACCCATATCTCACGATTTTAAGACTATGGTCCCAATTTGACCGAATATTTATTTATTTATTTGATTTGATTTTATTTTATTTTCTTTTCTTCCCCCTTATTTTCTTACCGAATTTTCGAAAATTCTTGAGCGATTCCTATACATATAGAAAATTTTTCAATCGAATAATACTTTACGTGCGATACGTGGAATCGTTGATTATGTATATATTTGTGAAATATCTCTGAATCGGATTTATTCAAATTTTTTCAAATTTTTCAACGAAATCGGCACATATATGTATACCTATATACAGGTAGGTATGCCTATATATATATCTACCAAAATTAATATATTAAATTATCGCGATTGGACGTGTAACCTGTTATTAAAATAATTAACTATTAAGATTCGTGAAACTGTAGGAAAAAAAAAATCAAATCAACGTATTTTCAACCGCCATATATCTATACCTATACATATGTATATGAAAATAATATGAGTATTTAGTACATACATATATATATATATATATATATATATGTGATTTCGCTGAAAAGAAAAAAATAAAAAAAATAAAATAAAATCGATATGGTAAAAATCTTCGACGAGAATTTTTTTCCTTGTTTTTTATTTTTTTTAACTCGTCGTTACGTAATACATACATACATACATATATATGTATCCCGCGAACTCAAACGTTGCGTTCGCGGTTTCATGCGAGCCTACGTATTTCTCGGCACGTATAGTGTACATAATATCCTACATACGACGACGCGATGCGATGTATAAGTATATATGTGTACGACGCAAAAACGTTTGCATCATATGATTGCGCTGCGAAAAATCGTTTAATATATACATTGTATATTACAGGGTGGTCGTTTAAAATAAAAATTTCCATGCCGCCCCCCAAATCAACTCCAAATACATAAATAAAAACTAATCTTGTAATTTTTTTCATATTGGCATGGGATAACCCATACAAAATTTCGAGGGTAGAAAGGTGGCAATTTTTTTCCACGCAGCGGTATTCTAGTAGACTAATTTCTGAGAATTTCACATTTTTAGGCCCATAATTAATCCTACAATAAAATAATAACTGGAAAGACCGCGAAACCCCGTGCATTTTAAATGGAAAAGTTCATCCTCTGTGGTAAAGGGTTAAATGTTGAAATAAAATTCTGAAAAAATTACACGATTAGTTTTTCATTTATTTGAAATTGATTTGGGGGGCGGCCCGGAAATTTTTAATTTCAACGACCACCCTAATGTACATATATATGAACCGTTATTGTTTCTGTTCTTGACCATAATACGCTATTCCTTTTACTTATATTATATACATAGGTAATTAGGTATATACTTATGTACATACATACGTATAAGATATATATGTGTGTGATTTTTATTCTTTCAGTATGCAGGGAGTGTTGCTCTTTTCTGTACCGCAGCTTTCGATTCTATATATGTACCTTATACACAGTACATACCTATATGTATGTACGATCGTTTTCACTTGGTCGTACGGAAAAACGTGAAACGATTTTAAATTGTATGTAAAAAAAAAAGAAAGAAAGAAAGAAAAAAAAAAAAAACCTCGATCATTCAACGTCTGCAGTCTTGTATATTTATAGTCTTGAAATTAAATCGCTTCTGCTATCACTTTATAGAACAGCTACTATAATAGCTACAGCACACTTTCGTTATCCTTATCGAATGAATTGAAGCAAGAAAGACGACAACGAAAAAAGCCAAACCAAAAAAGGGAAAAAAATATATACGACAGTAATATATTATACAAAAAATTGTGTATTAAATAATCAATAATTCTTGTATGCACTATATATACTCAAATAGTAAACAAACAAAAAAAACAAAAAAATCGATCAAAATTTCATTTCTATTCAAATGAATGAAACCAAAAATCAAAAGGAAAAGAAAAGAAAAAAACACTGGTATACCTGTAAGTATAATAATAAAAGGCGTGGACAGCCACTTAAGAGACACGTATATGTAAATACATACATACTTATATATATATATATATACAGGGTGTCACAGAAAACATGCCGAGGCTCTCGCATGGTAAATCTTGATCATAAATGGGATCGAAATTTCCTTAGCCGTTTTTTCCTGAGATGCATAGATTTTCCGTTATAATTATTTCAATTGTAGCCAATGACGCACGGCCTATGACCGGGCCATATGTCAGTGTGCCTCCCGCGCGGTTGTATTTCGAGTGCACACAAGCGAGCGGGAGGCACACCGACATACTGCCCGATCATAGGCGGCGCGTGATTGGCTGAAATTAAAATAATTATAACGGAAAATCTATGCATCTCAGGAAAAAACGGCTAAGGAAATTTCGATCCCATTTATGATCAAGATTTACTATGCGAGAGCCTCGGCATGTTTTCTGTGACACCCTGTATATATATATATATATATATATATACGTGTATAAGTATCTATGCGAGAGGAGAAGGGCAATTAAATTAGCTGAATCTTTTAATTAACGAGGTTGACTGTGACTGACTGACTGACTAATAGAAGGAGAGAGAGAAAGAGATTACAGAGAGAAGGGCCGTACGAGATGAGTGAGAATTTTCTCTCGTTGCCGGGACCGATTGACGGTG